>JANHFL010005215.1:59264-83823 GCA_032468155.1 Oxyrhabdium leporinum
AGGAAGGAAGGAAGGAAGGAAGGAAGGAAGGAAGGAAGGAAGGAAGGAAGGAAGGAAGGAAGGAAGGAAGGATATCCTTGACCCTTGTGTCCTTGATACAGATATCAATTCACATTTTTCATATTATCATATTAATCAGTGTCGTATTACCATAGATTTAAGACATGCGAAAACCCATCTCTCTTGAGTTAGTGCTAGAAAATCTAGTGCCTCCTAATTGTCCAAGTTCTCTCTGGCAAAACTAAAAAGAAACTGAAAAAGACAAGAAACAGTAATGAGATGAATGAGTGCAGTGCATTGGAGCACCATTGGAAGACCTGAAGGGTCAGGTTGGGGAAAAATCCTCTTGGAGAAACTCTGTGGTCAGCAATTCCAAATAGGAACAAGATGATATCATGCTTTCAAATATCAAAAATACAAACTCCTGGGAAGAGATGCACTTGATTAAATAAATTGCAGTCAGGTTCTCCAGAACAACTTGCCTCCAGAAGTTATAAATGCTCCAACACTGGAAATTTTTAAGAGCTTGGATAACCATTTGTCTGAAATGCTATAGGGTTTCCTGCCTAAGCAGGGGATTGGACTAGAAGACCTCCATGCCTTCCAGCTCTGTTATTCTATATTCTATTCTATTCTATTCCATTCCATTTCACTATATTTTCACTCCCACTCATGCCAAAGCATAACTTTGTAGTCAAAACTACATGCTGTGTGCTGTTTTCACATGTGAAAGGCAATGAATGAAATAGATATAATGGAGAAAAGGACAGTTGCAAAGATAAAAAGGTCTGAAGGTATAATGAATAATATTATTATAAAAAGATTTAGCTGTATTTTTCTTTCTCTTCCTTCATACTTTGATTAATTTATTATATAATTTTATACTCCTGTTCTGTGCTTTTCATAATACTGCTTACCATGAAAGAGTTGTGAATACTAAGCTGATATATTATTGCATACAGGCTGGTAAATGACAGAAGTTATCAAATTACAGCTGAGAAATCCTCTTAGAACATACTTTTTACAAATGCACTGAGGAATTCGCAGATTATATATTAATGCCTTTAATAACTATTCACTAAAGCCCAGTGTTGTGCTTAGCAAGACAGTTAACTGTTAAAATGGCTTCAAAGAAGATTTCAGTGGATGGATTTCTATTAATTACAAAATTTAAATTAATTAAATGTATACTACAGGAACAAGGTCACTTATTTAGAAACATATCTTTAAAATACAGATTTTCTGCAAAGTACCAGCCAAAATTTGACATGCCACTGTATGTCAGTAAAGATCCAGTCTGCAATTCTGGTAAGAATAATAAATTGCAGTCTGCAGAACAAAATGGCCCACTATAGACACTTAAAGTAGTCAGTGATTTTTATATCCTAAGTTTTACTTTGTATTATTGTCAAAGAAAAAAAGGGAGTTTACACTGAAGAGTATTCTTTACTCTTTAATATATTTTAATGATAAAAAATGATATGATAATATTTTTTTCCCTTTCACAGAATAGCAAACTTAAAAATACAGCTGGCTAAATTGGACAGTGAGGCCTGGCCTGGTGTGCTTGATTCTGAACAAGACAGATTAATGTTAATAAATGAAAAGGAGGAACTTCTCAAAGAAATGAGGTTCATTAGCCCAAGAAAATGGACTCAGACTGATATAGAAAAACTGGAGATGAAGAGAAAACGTCTGGAAGAAGATCTTCAGACTGCAAGAGATACACAAAGCAAAGCTTTAACAGAAAGGTATGGCGATCATTTGATGTTGGAGTGCCTTGTTTACTATTAGCAGATGGCGCTTTATGAAATGAGTCTCATAAATTAGGGCTTTTAATCTGTGGATTTCAGCGATGGCAGTGAAACGTTACCTTGGTCTGAGAAAGAAAAGAAAGAGAAAGAGTTGGAAACTGAAAGAAGACAAAATGTAGACTATCACATGACTTTTTGTGATGTTTTTCCCCTTCCCAGAGCTGGAATTGGCGTGGTTTGCATGTTATGTATCTGGCCCATGGGCCGCCAGTTTGACACCCCTGTTGTAGACTATAACAAAAGACATAATTCCAATAAATAGTTAATTAAATTTAAATTAATGGATTTATGGAGTGTAAAAAATGGCAGTGTTTATTGTTTCACATCTTATTCACAAGTCCATAAAATGTATGGTTATTATATATGGTTCAATGAATAAGATATATTTTGTCAATACAGGTTTGATAAAAATTAGAACTCAAAAGCCACTTAGAAGTACTTTACAATGGGGTTAGGGTTTCCTTATAGTCCTGTAATGGAAATTTATTATTGCGGTATTGTGCCTTATTAATCCAGCTGTCAATCAGGTCAAAAATATTTGCAAGGCTATCTTCAAGAAAATTGTGACAAGATGAGTCTATGAATGAGATGGGAAGCACTTAACCTATAGCTTGAGGTGAACATATTAAACAGTGGGTCATTTGAAAACGCCATAAGAAAGAATTGATCATACTTCTAAGTAGCATTACTAAATATTTTTGTCTTGCCAAATGTGACAAAAATATAGATTGTTGAAGGTAAGCTTATGATGGCGGTTCACATATGATAGCTGAGTTTTGAAGAATTTAAACTGAGCAAATATGGATCATAGGTATGTGAGATAATGGAATATTGCATTATTCAAACAATGACTGTTAAATTTTGGATGACCAAGAATCAAGTAAAATTTATGTGGATGAGAATATTTATTAATTTTAAAATTAAGAAACAATTATAAAAATATTCTAATAGGATATGGAAAAATATGCAATATGTGAAAAAAGTGTAAAAAAGTATGTTGAACCTGTGCATTGCATGTCTGCGTTTATAAACTAATATTATTTTAAGAAATCTTCTAATTAGACTAATAAAAGAATCATATATAACTGAGAAATGAGAAAAGTATTAAACATGAAATAGGAGTTAATCTGTATCATAGAATTATCCAGACAAGCATTAATGCTTGAGTTGTACTAACGTTAAATTCATGATATTCTTCTTTTCATTAATTACAATACACTTGATTTTTCTTTCTAAGCAATTCAGTAAATTTATTGTGTAGAGGTCTGTAAATCCAGGCAGATACAATGCTTCAGAACTGCAGAGATACTAAAAAGGTAGCTTTTATTTAAATTGATATTACTCTTTAAATAGAAACTGAAGTTTTGGATGAATGCAATTTGACAGCTGGGTCATCTAGAACATAAAAATGCTACTTATCCTTTGTTCAGTAGTTCTGTTGGCTAGTAAATTGAATTGTCATGATTGCCTGGATGTAGTAGTAATATCTTATTGTTATAGCTGTAATGACAGTCCCATGGTAAAATGCAATAGTAATAAGTTGGACATTCTCAGTGTAATTGCATGGTTTTATAGGCCAGGCATTTTCTTGTGAAAGATCATCAGCCATTTCACACAAATTATCTAAAAAGAGTTTTCTGTAGAAATTGAAGTGTTCAGACATCTGAAAATATTTAGAATCTAAATCTCAGGTAATTCATTCTTTTTGCAACATTCTCATGCTGGAATGCCTTACCTAACCTAGAAATAAATTTAAATGAAGTAACTTTCTTTCTAAAATTATGTTTTGGTACTTATCAAGGTGACAGTGAGTGGTTGAAGAAAACTACTTTCTCACCCATTTTATTTTATGTCTTTTTTGGGGTTATAATAAAATAATCAAAGCAATTTAAACAACCAGCTATCTTATTGTGGAAGAGATTGTCTCATGGTATCTTGGCTATTTATGAGGCTCACTGGCATGAATGCTTAAAAGCAAAGAAATAAAAATCATTATCTGGTGCCAATATTCTGCAATATTTAACAGAGTCCTGAAGATTTCTCAGGTCTAAATATTTACTTAGAATTTTTAGAATTTGGAATATTTTGAGCAATTATTTTTCAAATTAGCTCAAGTGGATTTATCCAGTACATTTTTATTGAAAAGTTTCCATTTAAATAACAAAGATTCATGATATTGACAGAAATGTTTTATCAGGTACTTATTATAAAGAGAGAGATTTAATACTCATTTGTTTCAATTACTGTCCTGCTGCCTCTGATATTTGGAACTAAATTGACAGTAGTTGATAACTTGTATTAAAAAACAGATGAATAATCTAAGTTTTTAGGCAATAGTGATTCAGGAATACATATGATAAGTCTATGTTAATTAAAATAATGTATTATATATGGATACTTAATATATCTGAATATTTTATAGCAATATACGAGTTAGTTTGAAATTAGATAAATCTCACATCTATTTTGAAAGATAAAGAAGGGAGAGACAGGTGTTATGTTTCAGATTGGTTTTGGAAATTGAAAACAATGGCCTCTATTTAGTCACTTCAATATTTATATTTGTGACTTGAAAAAGAGTTATAGCTATTATGTTTGGTGTTTAATTTTTAATTGTTATCTAAAAGTCATAAAGCCTTAACGCTGGAAGTCTCCTTTGTTTCTGAGCTGACAATGCAATCAAAATAATATCCTTTAGTGAAACAAATGGTACGTTCACACAAAAGATTACCATATGTTGGCACACTGTTCTTGGATTGCTTTTGTATGGCTCCCTGCATGTAAAGCCTCTGAATCTTGCAACTTCCAGAAGATTCTGAGGACTGCTTTGTTGTTTCAGGAGCAGTGTTTGTAACAGATTCCAGTGCAACAACAAAGTACGATAGTACATAGTCTTGCTTCACGATAAAATATTCCCACTTACAACAAGCACTACCTTCAGAGTAACTCTTGTTCTGCCTTGTTCTCTAGAGGAACTAGCACACTACAAGATGAATAACGTTCACAGCACGGTTTAACATTTTTACACAATTCTTTCTTTACTTGCTTTCTTTGAAATTTACCTTAAATTATTTCATTTCACTGGAAAAGAGCCAAAACCCAGAAAGAATCTGTAGTATCTTTTCCAACTAACACATTTTATTAAAAGACAACTGCTTTAGGATTAAAATTGGGAATGGGCGGGGTGAAGGGCAAGGGATAGAAAGATTAACCTATTAGCCAATTATGCTGAAGTAGGTTACATGTGAGACAGATTACAAATACCTTATCAATAAACAATTGTAATGAGTTTAAAATCCATTAAGTTAGCTGAGATCTTTTGAGATAACCTGAATTCTTATATGGATTCTGTGGGTTCCAGAATCTTTCTCTCTTTCAGTTGTGCTGTTGAAGTCTTGTTCCATGATCTGCAGTAGAGGGAACTGAGAAATTGAAATGCTTTGATATTCCCTTGTTCTTGTTTCAGTCCTGATGTTAAACATACTCATTAATTCTTTTGTACAAAATTTGTTGTTGTCCTAACAGAATCCAGAGGGATATCGCTGACAGATGATAGCATATGTCACATTAGAGCAGGTCCATCAAATTGGCGGCCCGTGGGTCAGATGCATCATGCTTGGGCCACGCCCAACCTGGCTCCGCAAAGGCCAAAAAAGTCACAATACGTCACGATACATCACATGATGCAATCACGTTTTACACCCGTGCATTAGAGGACGAGCATGGGAAGGCATCTCTATCTAAATCTGTGCGCACTTGTTTAAATGCTACATCAGTTAGCCCCTCTATGAATCTGATAAAGTGATCTGCATCTCATGAAAGCTTGTGTCTTTAATCACATCTGTTAATTAGCAAAAGTGCTATCAGACACCTTCATATTTTTTTTACTTTAACATTTAGCTAAAGGAAAGTTCTCCCACAGCCTTCCCCTCTCTGAATGGAAAAGCTTTTTGTTAATGGAACAGCAGACAGTTCTTGGTAGAGGGAGACAAGCAATAAGCTATGTGTCAAGGTAGAAGTTGTGGGCGGCTAAGATAATCCCCCAGGCTCTGATTAAAGTTGGAATTTGCGGAAAAAAGGATTTGGATGACAAATTGGCACAGAGATAACATGTGTTCCAAGGGTTGTTTGTTCTCTAGCAGAATAAGAAAAAGTTAGCTAAGAACTGTGCTCAGTTTAATTTTTTTCTGTATGTTTAAATATAATGATTTTCTAGTTTGTAATGATTTGTTTCTAGTGATCTGATTTCTAGTGATTGTTATCTCTATACAAGCTCTTGTGTCTTTTATGAAAATTGTTCCTCTTTATATAGGAACTACTTCTAAATAGTGGATTTGCATAATCTTTGGATCCTTATTATTTTAATGAAGGTTATTGTAAGATGCTTGTGATTTGAGTAGCATTATTTCTTCTGCCATCAATTGTTTTGCAAAGAACTACTTAAAATTAAAATATTTTTTGCATTCTTTCTACTTCTTTGTTGACAGTTGACATCGCAGCAGCAGAATTATAATCTTGCCTTTGTATATATTTTCTTCAGGTTGAAGTTAAGCAGTAAAAGAAATCAGCTGGCTCAAGAACTAGAGCAAACAACACGATTAGTAGCAGTGTTGCATGTGCAGTTGAAAAAGTAAGTGTCTCATGCTAGTCACAAAAGTAGTGTATCAAAAGAAGGCCTCTGAACATAAATACAAAAATGATTTCCCTTAGCATTACAAGTGGCAACTTGGTCTTATTAAGAAACGATCCTTTGAAACAGATTAGAAATGCAAAAGTGTCAAGGATGCTTAGACAGTAATAATATAGCGACGTATCTTCTGCAGTATCTAGCAGGTATTTCATAAAATAAAGATAATAAACTGAAATAACCCTTTAAAAATTCACTTTTGGAAAAAACAGATAAAATAATTATGCCTAAAAATTTGTTCATTTAAAGTCAGATTTCTCAGAGATACTTCAAATGAAGAGCAGTTCTGCTATCTGTAACAATTTTGTGAGATAGATTAGGTTAAGAGTTAGGAAACAGTTCATCTAGAGAGCTTTGTAAATGACAGGTGATTTGAATCACTTGTTCTAAATAAGATGATTTAATCAATATACCCATCTTGATTTTTATTTCTAATTATTACTTTTATTTCAGTTTGTCCTCTAGCATGCTTTCCTTGTCTTCTGGCAGTAGTCATGGCTCCCTTGCATCCAGTAGAGGATCTCTGGTCACCTCAAGCCAGGATTCTTCAACTTCAGCCAGCTTTACTGATCTGTTCAATGAACAGTTTGAACAGCTAGACTCTGAATATCAGAATAAAATGGACTTCTTGCTTTTGGAGAGAACCACTGGTTTTCGACCTTCAGGATGCATCACTACTATCCATGAGAATGAAGTAGTAAAAACACAGAAAATGGATTCCACCAGCCGCTTGCAGATCTTGAGATCCTTATCTGGAACACCCAAATCCTCAACATCTTTATCTCCAAGGTCATCTCTTTCATCTCCTTCTCCACCGTGTTCACCACTAGTGACAGACCCATTCTTTGTAGGAGATGCCTTTGTGAATCATGCAGACTTTGAAGATACTGAAATAAGCAGTAGACTTGTTGAACTTGGTCTAAACTCTGTAGGTGGTAAGAAGTATAGAATGGAAGATTCTAGAACTGGGATCAAGCATTTGGACCAAGGTAAAGTAATGGATGCCTTCATTTTCATTCCAAATTATTGGTATTATTTGCTATTTTAAAAAAATAAATAGTTACCAATTTTATTTACAAAGTTTCAAGCTAACAGCTATAAAGTAGAACATCAAGCCTATACAGCAGAGATGTCAAACTTGTGGCCCACAGGCCGGATACGTCACGTGCTGGCCACACCCATCCCCATTTTAGCAAAGAAGGAAAAAGTTGCAATATGTCATGTGACGATTTATCATCACAAGTTTGACACATATACAACAAAGATTTTTAGCATTTAATTCATATAAAATGTTTTTTCGATATTCAAATAATCACAGTTAAATACAATAGTAAAGATGAAATTTATAATAATAAATCCATATTCTCACAGGAAACATAATGACTATTAGATGGGGATACTTTATTTTTTTAGTCTGTGAAAACTGTTCTATTTTCATTGTTAAGGGATTTCATAAAATTGAAGAAGCCTCTTGATTCACTGCTTAAAAACTGAACACTGCTAATTTAAGTGTCTCTCCACATTAAGTAAGCAAGCAAATGAATGCATAAAAGATAGTTCTACCTTTGGTAGATATCCTACGAGAAGTGCATGCATAATTTTCCATAGGAATTACATTATAACAGAATAACAGAGTTGGAAGTGATCTTGGAGGTCTTCTAGTCCAACCTCCTTCTCAGGCAGGAAACCTTATACCATTTCACACAAATGGTTGTCCAATCACTTCTTTAAAACTTCAGTGTTGGAGCATTTACAACTTCTGGGGGAAAGTTGTTCCATTGATTAATTGTTCTAACTGCCAGGAAATTTGTTCTTAGTTCTAGGTTGCTTTTCTCCTTGATTAGTTTCCATCCATTGCTTCTTTTCCTACCTTCAGGTGCTTTGGAAAATACGTTGAGCTCCCTCTTCTTTGTGGCAACTCCTTAGATATTGGAACACTGCTATCATGTTACCTCTAGTCCTTCTTTTCATTAAACTAGACATACCCAATTCCTGCAACCATTCTTCATGTTTTAGCCTCCAGTCCCCAACCATCTTTGTTGCTCTTCTCTGCACTCCTTCTAGAGTCTCAACATCTTTTTTATATAGTGGCAACCAAAACTGGATGCAGTATTCCAAATGTGGTCTTACCAAGGCATTATACAGTGGTACTAACACTTCTCGTGATCGTGATTCTATCCCTCTGTTAATACAGCCTAGGAATGCATTGGCTTTTTTGGCATACTTCCCTCCATGTAGATGCTGTTCCATTAAAGACTATGTGTTGGGTGTGGTTGGTGAGCCAGTTACAAATTCATCCGGTGGTAATGCTGTCTAATCCATTATAAAAGAGTACTTTAAAATTGACTATAGAAAATTGACACAACATAATGCACAATGTAATGACTGTTGGTAATAACATTTGGACAGTTTGTAACACTCTTAGGTATTATTGTAACTTGTCAGCCTTGTCTTCTGAATTTCTGGAATAGTGAGACAAAAAAAAAGAAATGATTGCATTCTTACCAAGAATAATTGGGGAAAAAATGAACAAGGATATGAACAATAGATTCAGTTTTGCCCAGGGAACAGGGACACTGACTTTCAACTAAGGGGAACCATTGATTTTTCCTTCTAATAATGCTAAAGGCAAAGTCATCATACTTGGTCTGTGATTTGAGGAAAAGTGGAAAAGGTCGGCTATCTAAATAATTTGGGACTGGAACTTAATTTTTTTGTAAATTGTATTCTTTAGGAAACCTTTCCCTTCTCTGAAAAGATGGACCACTGAAGATTTTTAATATTTTAATAATGTTAATATTTTTAGACATTTTACTGCAGAGCCATTTGACTAGGTAATACCCAAATAATTGTAATAAATAAAATATATTCATCTAGCTACTTAGTATATTTTTTTAGCTAGAATTGGCTCCCAAAGTAATGTGAAGGAAAATGATTGACAATGGCAGTAAGGACAGAAGGGAGTGCCACCTGTCTCCGGATTTCATGTTTCCTTCCATTATGGTATATTTCGGATAGTCTCTTTTAGTTGCTTACTTTTAAAGCAGTATAGTATTTTAAGAACCATATAGCCTTTGCCACATCTGTATGCACAATAAATTGTGCATATAAATTATGCACACACACACGTGTGTGTGTGTGTGTGTTTGTGTGTGTATACAAACATATAACTATGAAATACTTATAAATATACATATAGGAGTATATATACATAAGGTATTTTCAATCAAATACCTTTAGATGTTCCTTGCCTTCCTTTCCAAAGCAATCTCTTATTAATCATCAGTTGAAATTCAGGCAATCATCCTAATCTCATAATCTAATAGTTAAAATTATGCTGTCCTGAGACAACTTCCTGAATTATCTGAATAATTTGGAATGAAAACAACCCCATACTTTTATCACAACAGTTATTTTCTTGCTGTCAATTTATCAACCGATCTACATGAAAGTTCAAAAGACATTGGATTTATTCCATATTACAACTCTTCTGGCACCAAGTTTGATAAGATCATCAAATATACATGTGCTACAAATTTATTTTGAATTTACAGAGCAGCATTATTCAAATTGTAGGAAGTGTTTTTGAGCTTCTGTTCCGTTTGATTAAAGCAGGCTGTTCATGACACAAAACCACCAACTTGGGGTCTGGAAAAGATTTTTAAAAAATTGTCTTTAGCATGGGGGATAAGTTCTTCCTTCTTTCCTGTGAGTAATGCCACAATTTGTATTTGGAGTATGAAAGGGTTATTATTCCCATTAGGTCTTGATGGCAATTAGCCTAAACTTTCTTGGTTCTTTTGAAAATGGCTGAGGGAGTTAAAGAGAAAGCTACAAGGCACTAAGTAGATTAAGTGATTGAGGATTGTTATTCAGTCAGCAGACAAAATAATCACCATAGGTGGTTTATTTCAGGGCAGTAATGAGTAAAAACATTCACTCCCTGGGATTTGCACACACAGCTCAGAGAAGTGGAAAAGCTGCCTGATTGAGTTACAGCATAGCCTTCTGGGATCATGTGTCTTCACATGTTCTTGTAAGATACAGCTAATTAACTCACTCCCAAATTACCTCTCCTTCCCTTTCTTCATAGACATCACATAGGAAACGTTTACTGTTTTAAACCTTAAATATTGTTCTCTGGTTTATTTAAATAGTTGGGTAATGGAAATATAGGACATAAATCAAAATATGTAATGAAAGAAAAGCAATTCAGCATATGAACTCATGCAGTCAAAGCCCTTGATCTAGAAAATAAAAACAATAAGACTTTTAAAAAGAAAATAATATAACTAGAGACTTTTTATTAGATTAACCTTTGCTCATATTTGCCATCTCAAGATGTTTTTCCTAAACTAGCTGACAGTCATCAAGTCTGACTTGACTTCAAATGACTGTTTTCTTGACATTTAAACCCATATCCAAGAACCCAGAACTCTTTCAAGGATAGTCCAATAATCTATTTAATTCCATTCATCCACTTTATCAGTTTGTTTTACATCTCTCAAATTTGCAAAGCAGAGTCAATTTTCCTAATCTATTACCCACTTGACTCACATGCCCAATGTATCTGAGTTTCTGATCACATATCATCATTTTATGGTACTTTAGTAATTGTTACGTAGATCCATAATTTGAAAGTTGCCATCTTTTTCTCTCAAGATGTACAATATTTTGATCAAAAGCAGTGCTTCAGAATCAGTACGGCCAGTCACGCACTACCTGTTAGCAACTCCCTATAGATTCACACAATTTTCTGACCTTGCATACTGTAGTAGCTATATAGGCTCAGGTATATTTGGCTCAAATTAAGGAGGTATTATGTTAAGAAGGTGACATCAAGGAACCTTCATCCCTTTTCTACTCATATGCATATTTCTTTGAGTATGTGCTGCTATTGTGCAAATTCAAAAATGTTTAGATCCAAATATTGGAAACCACTGCTTCTTGAAATAGGGTTGACTGCCATCTGCTTCAGATGCAGGTATCTAATGAATCAGCCCATTTGTTTCTTTAATATTGTGCAATTTTGTCATGAATTTACCCCTTTCTCTTTGCATTTTTCTAGCTGTAAATATGATTGAAGGATCTGTACCAAAAGTGGCATGCGTATCAGCTGCAGTGTCAGATGAGTCAGTTGCTGGAGATAGTGGGGTGTATGAAGCATCTGTGCAAAGGTAACTCTCACCCAAGTGATTACAAATTTAATTTGCATGCATCAGCATCACCAAATCAGGAAAACTGAATCTTGCAGATTACATATTTGTTACGAAAAAATTGCCAAGGGTAGTTTCAGGCCACAACAATTTCAGTACGTAGTGTACAAAGTATAGTACGCTGGTCCACATTTCCTTTTCCGATATCACTGGAATGTTTCCTGTAGATTCCATATTTAATTTCCCATGATTGAATACTATAATTCAGTTAATAACATTTTCTTGTGCAGAATAGCTAGCAATTTCCCCTACGAAGTGTGTTGGTTCTGTAGGATAAACCGTAAGAAAGATATCTGAAATACTGAAGAGTGGATTAATCAAAGATATCCCAAGATTGATGAGACATTATTAGCCAAGAACTCACTGAAATGCATCTTCTACCGTATTCTTTCTAACTTTAACTTTACTTATGCTCAGTAGTTTCTCTTGACCAATTTAGCATTCTCCTAGGGAGGGTATGGAATAAAATTTATGTTTGTTCCCTTTCTGCTTCTCATGATTTTCTCACTGGGAAAAATATTTGATTCTCCCATTTACTTGGAGAAGTAAGTCCTTAATTAAGAAATCCTACAATTATTAAATATTTGATATCAATATTAAATGTCACATTTAAATGGTTTTCTACCCTCCAAATTTTGGGGAAGAAGACTATGCTGGATTAAACAGTAGGTGGGAAAATAAATGTCCTCTATTTGTTGCAAAAGAGAGCAAAAATGAATTATTTTTTAATGATTTGACTTTTTAATGATTTGACCATGGTATGAAGAGTCCAATTAATGTATTTATCTCAGTCTCGTGGGTGGTACAAGTGTTCTCTATGACTAGTAACCTTTATCAGTTTTGGTATAACAACTGCATCCCTGTCTAGATTAAGATATTTGATCTAATCATTAAATTATTTCCAGGTATTAAAAGTGCACTTACTTTTGAAAAATTATTCAAAGTTCAACTGCTAGTATATTGTTGGAGCCTAAGCAACAAAGTCCCAGTAATTTCTTTGTTGCTCAAATTTTCACAAATGATGTTGGTCATTAAACCCTAAATAGCTTGGGTTCAGAATAGTCAAATAATTCCTATAGGTCACTTTCTGATCCATAGGTGGTTGTTGAAGGTTCTTCTCAAGATAGTGTAAATAATGTTATTGAAGATGGCTACACAACAGAGGGCCCTATCAGCAGTGATGCCCATCAACAGCATTACCTCTCCATGGAGGCTAACCTGATGCCTACACATTTCTGAACCCAGGCAAAACCATTTCTTTCCCCTCAATGATTTTTAGGCTATAAAGAAAGAATTTCAGTAGGAGGAAGTTTTATATGTCCTTATTGTTGAATTTTATTGGTGTTTTAAAAATCATGTTTAAATGTCTCTTTTGTTATCTTTTTCAGGCCGTGTAACTCAGAATCGGCGACATTTGAGAATGATGATGTGGATGCCCCTATTACAGCTAAAGCTCAAGTTTCAATGAAGTAAGATAAACGGCTTCTCCTGTGCTTTAAGCTAGTATCTTTATTAGTACTGGATAATTTTTCTATAACAGAGTTCTGTACTCTAAGTAAGACTACAAAAAAAGCTAGAGGTACATATTTGAATGTGATATTAACAGATAATATTGGAGGCTTAATGAGACCTCAAGGCACAATTTTTCTGGACCCTCGTACTTCATTATCATTCATTTATCCATAGTGTAGATACCTGGCAAAAATATGACTGCATCTTGAGTTCCTTTCAGCTCTCTGTCATTTTAATTATGTTTGCTTAAATTAAAGACCACTGAGCCCAATCATCTTGTTAGGCACATATGTCAGAAAATCCCATTATATCCAATCGATTTTCCTCTTTTGAAAGAGCACAGAGGATTGATTAGTACTAGGTATGAAAATCTGAAAATATTTCATAAAAATGAATAGCGGTATCTGTATATGTGTATGTGTGTGTGATTAGGATTATTTTATTACAATCTACAATTGTGTCTTTCATTTATTTTCACTTCAGATATGATGACAAAAATAAACAATTTGCAGTATTTATTGCTCAGTTGAATAATGTGCCTGCTCTTTTACCACAGCAAGACCAGAAAGTGTAAGTAATTACAAGGACAAAAATATTTCTGCAGGTCTCCATCAGTTATCCTAAATGACTTTTTAAAAGTTAGACTAAAAGAAAAAAATATTAAATTTACCAACTGTCACTTTTGAGCTTATATAGCAATTTACTTGAATAAATAGATATTTTTATACAATTTTTATGTATACATTTTTATACATTATTTTCATTGAAAAAATATTCTTATACATAGCTGATGGCTGTGATGCTTCAGCTTCACAGCTGACATTAAAAATTAGAATTATTTCTGATGTTTGAAATATTCCTCTGTACTTCTGCAGAACAAAGCTTTTCCTCTCCACAATATATGAAATGATTAATGGACTATCTGACATGAAAAAGATGTCTCTGCAAATTCTAATACTCCCCCTCATGCAATATTTCTATGAAGAGTAGCCTAAAATGCAGTATGAGACACATATACGATATAAATATTAATGCTATAAAATGAGAATTATCATTAGCTCCATAAATTTACATCTGTTGCAGTATTCCTACAGCATCCTTTGAATTTCTGTATAGTAAAAAAGTAGAGAAGTTATTACAGGGCAGGGAGCTTCTTGCTGGGATAAGTCTGTTTGATCTTTTCTTTTTTTAATGTCAGATATGATGGAATATTTTAAAGGGGTAGGAATTCTGCTTAAAATTAATGAATCAGCTGAGCAACCTTGAAGCTCAGTGGTCTTCAAGGAGCAGAAAACTAACTGCAAATTAAGTCTGGTCAAGATTCTATATGAACAAAGTTTACTAAGAGGTATAACAGATTATTTGGGAATTTTCTGATTCTGTCTCATCTATAAATGTTTTTTTTCTACTAAAAGATACTAATAATAAATAGTCTTATAAATTGAATAACTACTATGTCTATTTTAGCATAAAATGCAAGAGGGATCTTCTTTATAATTTGTCATAGTCCCATAGTTATACTGGGACTTGTTTTAGTTCTCTGTCCATTATGTCTGTGTAAAGAGAAAAAAGGGAAATCCAACCAAGCACTGAAGTGATGGTATATTCTACTCTAAACTATGTCAAGTTCTGCCATCCGTAATTTCTAATTCAACTTTTTTACATAACTGATCTACTGAAATCTAGCATGATTTTAATATATCCGTCTCAATCGCAGACATAGGAACAAATAGAAGTTGAAAAATAAGTTTCTTCTCTAAAGAACTACGCAAAAAATGGGTTACACTGATAGCTGCAGTGATATTCACATATACAGTGACCTTGTAGACTACGTAATGCTTATTTAAGATCATTTCCAACAGGAGCATTCGTGTGGCTGTTCTTCCTTCATCTGAAAGCACAAGCTGTTTGTTCCGTACAAGACTCATGGATGCATCAGACACTCTCACATACAATGAATTATTTTGTGTTACAATCCCTCATTCAGTTTTGCGACAGAAGACACTAAGGATTGATGTCTGCACTTTAGATACGTTCCACCTTGAAGAATGCTTGGTTAGTGTTTGTTTCTATTGGGACCAGAATTGTTAAGCAAGGTGGTTGTTAAGTGAGTCATGCCCATTTTTACGACCTTTTTATCACAGTTTATGAACAAATCACTGTAGCTGTTAAGTCGTTAATCAAATCCAGCTTTGCCCATTGGTTTTGCTTGTCAGAAGCCAGCTGAGAAGGTTGCAAATGGTGATCACATGACCCTGGGGCCATTGCAGCCATCCTAAATACATGCTGGTTGCCAAGCTCCCAAAGTTTGACCGCAGGGGTGCTGCTATGGTCGTAACTGTGAAGATCATTCATAAGTCACTTTTTTCAGTGCCTTTGTAGCTTTGAATAGTCATTAAACAAATGGTTGTACGTTGAGGACTACCTGTAATGCTTATACTGAAAACCCTCTTGTGTATGACAGCATGCAGCACCACTTGCACAGTTGTGGCAACTGAACATTGTTTTGCGCAATTACCTAGAATATAAATGTAAAGGGAGGGTAAATTATGTACACTGCCCACAATCTCACATTTATCCTAGCATCTGTGAATCAAACTCTTTGAACGTCCTAAAGGTACTAATCAATGTATTTTGTTTTATTTTTACTGTAGGGAGGTGCACAAATTAGCCTGGCGGATATTTGCAGATCGGGGGAAAGGTCAATGCGCTGGTACAACCTCCTGAGCTATAAATATCTACAAAGGCAGAGTTGTGAAAATAAGCAAGAGGATACGTGTTCTGAGCTACTCTGCACTGAGAAAATGGTAAAAACTAATAATTAAAGGTGTTTTTGCACAAACTGCAGGAGACAAAGCCTCGTGGCCAACATATTTGTTTTCTCAGCTTGAATAATGATAGTCTTTGGTAAACCTTCAGACACTGACGGTGATATTGTTAATGTTGTTAACCTATTTCCCACAGGACCCTGTATCTGCATTGCTGGAACAAACTGTTGTTGAACTTGAGGCAGTTGAGAAAACACTAGGAGAAAGTACTTTACTTACTGATGAAACCTGGTGAGTCGTATGATGCAATCATGGGATTCCATAATTCTTTTTACAATGGCAGAATTAAATAAAGGATATAATCAAATGCCCCACTCTGTAGCAATTTTTCATTATATAGGCATTAAACATTGAAGTCTTTAGAGAAAATTGCTATATTAAAGAGTTTAAGTATTAACATTTCAGTATTAAAATTGGCATCTTTAAACACACAATAATCTTTAGAACATGATATACTCCTAACACATGCAAAAGCTGTACAATATTTTCATATTAATCCAATACAAATTTCATTTTGTATTTTCAAATTGGTGTATTTTCAAATTGGTGACCCATGTCTCCTGAGTTCTCCAGTCATGCAGGATGAGATGACTTTCTATAGATCTCACTGCTTTAGATCTGTTAATTCAAGCATGTTGTTCAAGTTGCTACAGCATGTGTCCAATTTATTTAATTTTATTACATGATGTTATGATGTATTCCTTCCTGCAGTGACTGTGAATATATGTAATAGTTTTGACAAAGTTCCTATATGCTGTAATTTTGTGTGAATATTGCTTATTTTTACAGGCAATGTAAGGCAAATGCTGAGGATGGTAACAGTGAAACTGAAAATGGTGAGACTGAAGCAGAGGAGGGGTTTTATGGCAGAAGGACTGTGTGGGCCACTGAAGAGAACTTGCTACCTTTGTTGCAGGCTGAGTCAGCAACCATCAAGGTAAAGAATGTATAATGAAAGCAGAATCCGTTGAAAGCCAGGGAGCAGAAAGGCAAGCTGCCTTAAGCATTGTGCCCTTGCTGCAGTCCCCTGGTTTCATTTCTGACAAGCTGTCTTTTGAATTTACATTCTTCACTATGTTCATGAATCAATATTGCTGAGGTTTGTTTTATTTTTCATTATAGTCTTCAAATATCATTGGCAAATCAGTTGCTTTTGAAACCCAGTCATGGCTCTCCCAGTGATCATATTAAGACTGGATCAAATCTCTTGGCTTGATGAAAATCTCACTTTTTTTGCCCAAATAGAGCTCTATACCTTCCTGATAAATAGATATGGAAAATCACACTAACATCTTCTGCTTATTATGAACAAGTACACTACTGCCAGACTTTATAATATACCTTGGAAACACAAACTAACATTTCATAGGCAAATCAGATCATGCTATTTTTTTCTTTTATGCCAACATAAGAATTTGATGAATAGTTCATGTTTTCTCATTAATAGGACAGAAATAATTCCTGAAGTGCCTTTTCTTTATTGTTTTCTTTATTGTTCCTTTTCACTACCATCTATTCCCCAGATTCAAATATCAGATCGATAATCTATTTTTGTATTAATTTCCATACTCTGATATTGAAATCTGTTATTAAAAAGTCACAATCAGTGTGGGAATTTTAAAGGAACTATAATGTTTCTGATTTCTTGTTTGGATGCATTTCATTAGAGCACAACTCTTTTAGCTCTATTTTCAACTAGAGTCCTTCTCTTTCACTATCATTATCTTAAGATTTATCGTTGCAAAACATTTGCACTTGCAAGTGGTGCTTGCTTATACATAATAGAATCTATGTTCAAAAACTGACTGGCAATAGAACCCCTGTCTCTAAAATAACTAAATTCTGTAGGCCAAAATCAGACCCAAGATAATTATCCATTAAAATATTGAAATTAATTTGCATAGTCATACATTAGTTTGTTGACATAGATGAAAGTGGTTTTCCTCTTCAAATAAAATTTACAAAAATTTATGCATGTATAGAGGGTGCCACTGACTTTTCATTATGAGTCACTGATGTTGGTTGTTCAGCAGAAAAAAATATGGTGCCCTTTCAATCCTTAGTCTGTTTCAGCAATGAAGCAGAAAAAATGTTCTATCCACAAAAGAAACAGGGAGACAAAATCCATGGGACAGGAACATCTTGTTTGTTGCCAGTTATTGACAAAGAAGTTCCAGCAGTTTTAGGTTGTCAATTATTTGATCCTACTGAATCTATTCTGTGGTTTTGGAGAACTGGGACCAAGGAAGTGGTTCTCCATTGTTCTTTCCTCTATTGTTCTGTCAAGTGTGGCAATGGAAGTTGCATGAAAAGAAATCTGGTCCTATTTTCTTCTTCCCCCTTAACTTCACTTGTCATAGGTGGCAATGAAAGCACACTAAGAGAAAAGGAGGGAAGTGAGTCTTTTCTCTATTTACCCATGGAGCCAATGGCTGAAGTGCTGCTTTCCCCATAGCTGGCTAAAAATGGCATTCCTCCATGACATAAATACACCTTTCCTGTCATTTCTCCAAATATTGGAAACCAGAGATGTCTTGTCAGTTTTGTCAGGGTTGGCAAGAGAAGTGGAGGAGGTGACTGCTTGGCACAATGGGAGAGAACATGGCCCTAAAAAACATTATCAGGATGTGGGTGTGCCAAAAGCAGTCTCGGGTGGCCATTGGAAGCACCACAAATGGACCACATCATACAACTTGTTCTGCAAATGTTGGAAAATACCACTTTAGAAGCAGAACGGGTAAACACTGCCTCAATTGTGGGATGGGGTGAGCTGAGGATGAAATTGTCCATGCCTTATAAATCAATCTGCTGATGCATTGCTAGTCCAGACTTAATGGGCTGTACCGAAGAACTCATCGTGTTGCTGTGTATTTTTTATATGAGTATAAGCATTGAAAAGAAATATCATACAATTCAGTCCAGTGTTCTTATAACAAAGCAGTCAGGCTGAAAGTATACCAAGAAGGAAAACTACATTGATGTATCTTTGACTTCCAGGTGGATAAAGAGACCAACACAGATAGTCTTATGCAATCTTCTCTAGTAGTTCGTCCCAAAGATAAAAGAACACCTAATCCTTTACAAACACCCTTTGTTAGAGGCAGCACAATCATCCGCTCCAAAACTTTTTCTCCAGGACCACAAAGCCAGTATGTGTGTCGGGTAAGGAAAACATCATTCATGTATTTATTTCTTTGTTCTCCCTCCTCTGCAAATAGACAACTAATAATTAACTTAGTTAACACTACAGTACACAGTTTATGAAGAACATTTTCCTTTCCTGGATTCTCCTTTGATGATTTTTGATATGAGTTTGGGAAAAATATACTGGATTTTCAGTTAGTTAAACATTCTCTTTGAAAATCATTAAAATCTTTTGACAGACCAACTCCTGACAGGCTAAGCAAGTAGTTCAAAAGAAAGTGAAAAATGTTAAAACTCGCCCACTTAGATACGTGTGAGAAGTTGCCGGGATATTCTTGCATAGAATTTCAAATTTCCCTTAATACAATTTTTTAATCTCTTTCAAATTCAGTAGACATGTAACAGAAGTGTTGTTAAAATGCAAGTGAAAAATACTATACAGGTAGCCCTCAACTTACGACCACAATTGAGCTCAAAATTTATTTTGTTAAGTGAGTTTTGCCCCATTTTATGACTTTTCTGGCCACAGTTGCTAAATGAAACACTGCAGTTGATAAGTTAGTAACCTGGTTGTTAAGTGAATCAGGCTTCCCCATTGACTCTTCTTGTCAGAAGGGGATCACATGATCCTGGGACACAGCAAATAAATAAAGGTAACTATGAAAAATAGTCATGTCACATTTTTCAGTGTCGTCGTAAATTTGAACAGTCACTAAATGAACTGTTGTAAGTCAAGGACTACCTGTACTTATTTTGTTGCCTTTTCCAAACCCATCCCTCTCACATATACACATCCCTGCACATGTCCAGCTTTTTGCAAGAATTTAAAGTTTGTATGAATAGAAATGCTTTTATTTCAGGGTATGTTTCAGTCCCAAATTTCATTTTCTGCTGTTTTAGGCCTATGCTCATAATTTGAATAGTTCTTTAGCTATGCAGTAAATTCCAATGAAAAATGTGTTGCTTGTTAGGATTATATATAGTGTGTAGTATTACAATGTAAGTCTGGTTGATAAACCATAGCTTCTATGTGTCAAGAATTCTAAAGTTCCTAATTGCCCAACCCTACTAGAATTCAGATGTAGTTGCTCAGCATAAATATTACCATATTGTTTTCTTCCAAGTTCTATTGCCAGTTTTATTGCTGTTCAATTATGAATCAAGTGTGGTGACTTTTATAGAAAGAAAGGAGAAAGAATGTAAGGACACTCTGAAAGTAAACATCGCTGTGATTTCAAGTGCAGCCTATAACTCAACCAAGCGTGAATGAATCCAGTGCACTGCAGCTACATCTGTGGGGGGTTGCCTTTTTGATAAAATGCTTATTTATAATTAATTAGCATAAGGATACAGGATCAGGTAGGACTATAAATAAACTCTCTTTAGCCTTGGTCTGAGAAGCAAAGACGGAAAAACACTGTCAAGAAGTTCCTTTCATGAAGGATGAGCTGGTTCTGTTGAAAAATGTTGGGTTCCTTCAGCACATCAATTGCTGAAGACACCCAAGAGGTCTCTTTTATGTGTGCCACTGAGAGTCATTTTTTTATTGCAGCGGCATATAAATATGTTAAATAAATAAAATTATTGCTCACAAATTCTGACACTGTCAGGATTTTTAGCTATCCATTTTCTCTTTGAATAGTTGATACTCTAAACAATAGGCTACACAATTTTATTATCTTGGTGTTGTTGTTTTTTAAAGTAGACCTTCTGGCATCATTCCACAGAATAAATGACACATGACAATAGCCAGGCATGGAATGATAGATTAATAGTACAGTACAGTAAACAAGAAATGAAGAAAATCCTTCAGAACATCTCAGTTTACTTACCTATATGGCACAAAATAGCAAAAAATGCAGCTTTAAAACTGAAATGCTGTTTGTCTGATATGTTCAATAGCTTTGCAAGAAGAATCTGTTACTTAGCATTACTTATCGCCCTAGATATCTGAAGGGCATTGGGAAGAAATAACTCATAAGTAAGCAGCTCTGCCCAGTTTTACAGGAAAAAAATCAAAGAGACTGTCTTTTTGTTCCATTGTCTAGTTATCTGCAGAATATTTTTTTAAAACTTACTATGTTCGAGTGATTTTGCTATGAATGACAGCTGGAAATTTAGGGTACGCTTTTATTGGGTTGAACACCTGCAGCCAAAGGCCTTTGAAATCACAGTGCAACTGAGTACAGGTAGTCCTCGACTTACGACCACAATTGAGCCCATAATTTCTGTTGTTACGTAAGACATTTGTTAAGTGAGTTTTACCCCATTTTACCCCCTTTCTTGCCACATTTGTTAAGTGAATCACTACAATTGATAATTTAGTAACCAGGTTGTTAAGTGAGTCTGGCTTCCCCATTGACTTTACTTAGAAGGCCTCAAAAGGGGATCAATGACCTTGGAACACAGCAATGAACCACTAGCCAAGCATCTAAATTTTGATCACATGATCATGGGAAGCTGCGAAAGTCATAACTGTGAAAAACGGTCATAAGTCATATTTTTCAGTGCTGTTTTAACTTTGAACAGTCACTAAATGAACTGCTGTAAGTCAAGGACTACCTGCATATGAAATTATATTTGTTTCTAGATATACATGGGTCATACTTTGTCCACCACCAATACTCAAATTAATTTTCAGAACAAAAGAGCACAAAGAGAACAATTTTTGAATTCTTTAACTTTAGAGGAAATTGCCAATTATAAGATTGTTGTCTCCTTTGCCCCATAAAGAAAGCAGAGACATTCTATGTTACTTTTGTTCCATTTACAATGAAATAAGCAACTTAGAACCGTTTGCTGAAAGGAATAGAAAACAACAAATTGTCTTGAGCATGAAAAGCTTATGTTGGAGAGAGAGAGAGGAAGGGAGAGAGAGAGAAGAGGTGAGGTTAAATAGAAAAGTGGAAAAAGCTGAGTCAGAGACTGAGGTGAGCACTGAAAGAACAGATAAAAGAACATACATATGCCCCCATCTCCATCAACAAAGATTCACTGTATTGAAAAGGCCGGAGGTATTGCTGGAAGCTACAAAATAGCATCACAGTCAGTCTGATGGACCAGATGAGTTGGGAAATCAAGTGTTGCATCCAGAGTCAGTTTGCAGAGATGGATAGAACTATGCCACAAAACATTGTCGGGGAGCAGAGGAGATGAAGGTACAGAAGCAAACTGGCTGGAACAATTGCTATTCTAATTGGCCTATGAAAAAGAGGAAGAGGAGGAGAAAAGCAAGAAAAAGTTTGGAGACGAAAACAGCTAAAATTAGAATGAGAGAAAGAGAATATATTGTATTCTATAATATATATATTATAAATCAGCTAGAGGCCCATTGAATCGAGGCAGTGTATAAATTCTATGCTATAAATAAATATTTATTTTTTCTTCGAATCGAATAAGCTCCTAAAGATAGATAAGACAATATCTACTACCAGTGATTTTTTTTCTGTGTTTTTTTTCAGCTTAATCGTAGTGATAGTGATAGTTCAACACTATCTAAGAAACCACCTTTTGTTCGGAATGCTGTTGAGAGACAAAGTGTCAGAATGAAACGGGTAAATAATATTTTTATATATTATCCAGTTTTTCCCCCCTTATATTTGTTTTTAATTAGCTGATCAATTAGTTGCTTGGTTAATAAGACTAATGAACATATTTTTATATACTGAGTGCTTCAAGCAGCATAAAGTACAACAGCACTTAAACTAAGTAAAATTTCAATATAAATTATAATAAGAATTGTTACTTATTTAAAGCAGTATGAATTAAAAGTAATGACAAATAATAAATAATTGTGATGTAAAAATAAGGAGGCTTCTTAAGTTTTCACAACATAGAAAGATGATTTATATCTATATTTCTAGGAAGAGACATGATTTTTTGTCAATGAAGGCTTTCTATACTGCAGTTTCTATCATTGTGCAAAAAATCTGTTGTAAATATCTAATACTACTAGGAAGTTATTGTAGACTATGTAAATTTGAAGACTTTATCAAGAAAACTGAGTAGTGGTGAGATTAATTAGTTAATATATAAAAAGTATAATGTTTCCTTTGAATTAAGTTTGACTGCTGGTGACTTTATGGACATACTATATACACCTAGGAGTGTTTAGCAACAGTGTGGAAGGGATTTGCAATGGCCTTCTTTTCCAGGGTGTTATCAATCATATTGTTTTATACCTTGCTATTTCGACTATATTACCTGGTGGGGTCCTATCTAGTCTGATCTGCTTAGCTTTTTGATATCAGATAAGGTATAGACATTAGTATATTTAAATTATATTGCTGTTGTTGTTGTTTTCAGTCTTCTGTTAAAACTCTTGGACCTGAGCGTTTGATCCGTACTTCTCTCGACCTGGAATTAGATTTGCAGGCATCAAAGACCTGGCATAGTCAGTTGCTGCAAGAGATTTCTATCCTCAAACAGCTAAAGGAACAGTTAGAGAAAGCTCAAAGTCAAGGAGAAAAAGAGTTACCCGGATGCATAGATGAGAATGAACAATTCAGGATGTTAATGAGACTGGTAGAGAAAAAGGCAAGTATTCGTAAGGCTAAAATTGGTTTTCACTTTCCATTTCTCCAAATGACAGTACAATCCAATAGTGATTTTTAAAAATAAAAACACATCTTATTCATTGTTAAGGTCCCGCTTTATTTTAATGGGAGTTAAAATATGTTTAGTTCCACTTGGAAACCATCTGCATTCTGATTTTTATGCAAGGCAGTGTGTCCCACACTAATGCCATATTTCCTTGGAAGCTGAATGATCTCAAATCACTGCATTTATAGGGCAAAGATTCCTGTCAAATTTGAAATGACTAAGTTGGAGGAAGGGTTTAAAAAGGTCATGCTCCACACACAAATTTGCAATTTGCATTCTATAGCCACCTGGGATTCCACTGAGTGCCAAATCACTGACATGACAATTTCAGGCAAGTGGCATAAGACATGGATGTGTGACTTTTTTCTTCCCCAAAGGAGAGGAAGGAAGGAGGAGAAACTCCACTTCAATAATGCAGTCACATTTTAATGTCATCTCTCTATTTCTAGTAATAAGTCTCTCCCACCAAAAGTGCAGCTGTCAGGGACCTAAAACCTGTCCCTCTTTTGTATTCAGTACTTTGAGATGAATCTTGTTTTCTTAATAAAATTCAAATGTATAATAAATGCTACCTTGAGATATTGCCCAAAACATGATTTAGCTATAGGTAAAATTGAATGTTTTTTTTTAAATAAATAAGGTGAAGTATTATTGCTAGCTAATACAGTTTATTTTTTATTTTTATTTTTTACATTTATATACCGCCCCATTCCGAAGACTCGGGGCGGTTTACAGCTTTATAAGCAATACTCTTAC
>JANHFL010005215.1:96654-107466 GCA_032468155.1 Oxyrhabdium leporinum
AGTATTGCTTATAAGCTGTAAACCGCCCCGAGTCTTCGGAATGGGGCGGTATATAAATGTAAATATAAATAAATAAAAAAAAATAAAAATATGCTATATTAAAGATGTAAAAAATCTGAAGTGATTTATCTTGGTCTGATTTTTTACATCTAAAAACCTGGCATTTTAACAGGGGTGTGTAGGTAGACTGTGCACTATGTTGCTATTCTTGGAAATGCACTTACAGTGTAAGAGTTTTCCCAAATAAAAAGGGAAAAGGTTGCATGTGTATGCACATGCACACACACACAAATGGATAGAACCAGATATGGACAAAGCATCCAGATCTGTCAGGATTGTTTCTACGAGGTGTGACACATCATGTAACAGTGGAACTTTTTCATTCGTTATAATTCAGAAACATAAATATGTGTATACATGACCATCTGATTCAAACAATTTGTGGAATTCTAATTTGAAAAGATGGGAAATGAATAAATAGGACATTCTTATGTTTATAATTTGAAATTGCATTTTGAATTCTTAGCTCCATGTAACCATGTATTCTTACCTATTTGAATTCATTGTTAAGTAATTTTATTTTGTATTCCTATTTAGAGCCTTCAGGAGGAAAGACGTAGAGAAAAATCCTTCAAAGGCATGATTAATATAAATCACAGGATTCAAGAAATTTTTAAGGCAGCTATCAAAGCTGCATATCCCGATTTAGAAAATCCACCATTGGCAGTAACACCAAGTCAACAGTCCAGGTTTGGTGATTACCAGTGTAACAGTGCTATGAGCATATCTCAGGTAATTGATAGAGTGTATACTTTTCATAGATCTTTACTGCTATGTCTCAGACAGATAAGATTATCACAAAATACTACCATGCTGTAATTCGTCCAGTTAGACAATTGATCTGCTTTTATTAGACAGTTCTTTTTCCATAGACCCACCATATATTATTATGCCTTTGAATTGTGGCAATGCTTTTTAAATAACTTGAAAAAGTGTAGTCATGTGAATGGCACAGTATAGTGATATTATTTTGGACTTCAGAACTTCTCAAAATTTCATTTGGTGATTATATAGCCAAAAAACAAATATTTCAGTGGAAACTGTCAAGCTGTTTGCATGTGTTTGTTTTAACTATTCCTACATCTTATTTCTGTACAATTTAAAGCAGATAACTTAGTAATAATATATACTGAAAACAAAGCAGAAATGACAGAGGACAAAATTAACACTCTAGCAATTTTTTAAAAAAAAGTAAAAGTAGCAGTAGTAAAAATTAGGAGAGTCTTTTAGGCCAAAAGTTTTAAATGTTATAGTGAAAGGTCAGCAAAGATGTGCAACACATCTTTCTGGGAATCAAGTTAAAGATACTTATTGTTCCAAATAAATGTGGGTATGACTTCTGTAAGGACATTTATATGGACAATTTCTTTATATAAACATATGTTTCTAAATGAACTATTGCTTTTTCCCCTGAAATCTGAAAATTTCTAAGCGCAGTATGTTGCATAATGCAAAATAAACATATACATTTGAATGCTGTAATAAATAGCAATATAAATTTTCACACATATATAACTCATGCTATTGCTTTTGGGAGTAAGTAATATTAGGCAAAAAGCAAGAAAAAATATAAAGAGCAATAAATTAAAGAAATGAAAACACAAGTTAAGAAAGAGAAAAGAAACAGTTTACATAAAGACCACTCACTATAAGACAAAGACCCTTGCAAATCATGCTTGCCTTCAGAGTTCCGTGTATCAAATTATTTTGTTCTTTTAACTTCTCAGCTCTTTTAGTATGTTATAAAAGCCATCCAGTCATCACTATTTTCTTAGTATTTCAAATTTTTCTTTTTAGTATTTCCTTTTTTTCCATCCCATTAACTTTTTTTATATAATTTTGTTTGGGATTTAATCCTCATTGATTTCTATTGACCAAAACTCCTCAGGATAATTATTTCACACTAGTCTCATATTCAACATATATTTATTCTTGATCTGATATTTCCTCATTTTATCACATATGCTTCTTAAAGTCACTATTCCTTCTATGTACTTTTATGTTTCTGTTATACCCAACGTTCCATAACAAACTGGATGGAAGCAGCTGACTTATACTTACATCCTTTGACAGACATTCCTTGCAACCATTTAGTCCCTGAATTCCTTGCAGACACACTCTCCACTAACTGAATTCCATGTCCTAACGTTTATCCACTGATATAAATACTTTTGATCTCGGTCTTTTCCCACTTATTTACAACTTACAACTATTCAACTATTCACTTTTAAACACAACAGTGATCTTTGATAAATTAATTTTTGTATCCATGCTTGTCCTTGCATCATAAAAATCTGTTTAAATTTGCTCAGCTTCTTAACCAATATCATAGCTTTGTCAGTATACAAAAGTACACGCATACTCACATTACTTACCAACATAGTTGTAATATCACCACAAGCATGCATTGTAAATCTTTCCACTCATTGTGTAAACCAATGAGACATCACATCTCTCTCTCACTGCTCATTCTCACCTCTTTTATTCTTTGAAATATTGTGAGAGGTTGCATTTTGAAATGCAATAAGAATAAATGATGAAGAACATGCATGGTTGCATGAATGAAAAGAAATATGTCTACGAAACTAGCGAAAAATGAAAGGTATAATAGATTTGGGTGAAAGTAGTCTAGTCTTGTTAGATGAATATATGCAGGAAAATGAAGGTTTAGGTTTAATTATGAATGCAAGGACCTAAACATTGTATACAAGAAAATACACATAAAATAGAATAGAGTAGAATATTCTTTATTGGCCAAGTGTTATTGGACACAAGGAACTTGTCTCTGATCCATAAGCTCCCAGTGTACACACAAAAAACAAAGTGGTAAGTCATAGATCATAAATCATAGTTACAATCATAAATCATAAGATACAAACAACAAGGATAAATCATAAAATACTGATAGGAGAAGGTAGTAGAAAAGATGAGGAAGGTGAGACAATGATAGCAGTACATCTTTAGGCATAAGATAGTGATGTGGGAGTTAGGTGTTTAGCAGAGTGATGACATGGGGGGAAACAACTATCTTTGTGTCTAGTTGTTTTGGCATGAATGCCCTATAGCGGCGTCCTGAGGGGCGAAGTTGAAACAGTTTGTGTCCAGAATGTGAGGGGTGTGTAGATATTTTCTCAGCCATTTTGTCATATAACATACACCATTATCTAGGATTTTTATGTCATGTAAAAGAAGATGTTTGGAGATAGTTGCATATCAACACTCAAGTGGTGATAATGAATTTAGGGATGAGTTCAAGGAAACATATTCTGAATTAATATAACTAGGAGGAAAGTTACTCCGAACAAAATGACAGAATATAGGAACAGAGGGTCATTTAGAGATCCAAAAATAAGAGGAATTGTTATTTTTCAATCCACATTTTTCAATGTATATCTGATCAGAAATCAACAATACGATAACCTTTATTGTCATTTTTTTTTCCTGTGGGCACACTGGCACACTAAAAATGAAATTTTGTTTCCTACTCTCAAAAGTGTACATATACATAATATACATATAGGCATGCTATGTACAAGCATATATATACACCTACACCCTAACATACAGTAAAACTATATATAAATATTAATCACTTGAATACATAGCAGAAAGAGGAAGCTGGACAGTTCGCAAGGTTGATACGGTATCACTTATATGTGGTATAAGCAGAAGCCTGTTCTTGTGCTTGTATGCAAAGGATATGATTTTACTATTTGTGGTGAAAGAATAATATAATTAGTGAAGGATACTTTTATTTTCTTCATTTAATTCATCTTTATTATTTATTTCCATATCCTTTAGCATTTACCATTTGGGCCTATAGATAACAATTTTGGTCAACCAAAGATTACGTGGAATGATTTTTAGTAAAAATAAGAAAGAGCACATTAGGTTACCACTCTCCATTGTAGCTATGTCATGTGCAGTTTCCCTACTAATCCTAAAGGCACAATTTTGGCCAATATGCCACAAGTACAATCTAAGTCTTACAAGCCAACATGCTCTTGTTTGCATCCCACTAGCTGGGATGTTTATGCATTCCTAATATATTCACCCACATGGGTACAATTTTTGTAATGTTCTATCATCAATTAAATCAGTGCATGTTCACAGTGTAACTCAGATAGCTTGTCTGGATAGCTTGGCAAAGTGGCCTGGCAGTAATCTCATAGATACGTGCCAGCCATCAGGTTCTCTGCATGAATGTATTGGAGTAAATGAACCACATTTTTTTAAAGAGCTCATTAGTACTGAGATTGGAAGTCATCCAACTCAACACAAACTTTCAATGCCTTTTAGAGAATATAGTTTGAATGTTGTTTTACTCCAAAGAAACAGTGGCTAGCTGTCTTGTCCAATATGGGTTTCTGTTTGTATTACTTCTTAAAATAGTCACGGGCAGAAGTTGGTAATGGACTGTTTCCACCACTTGCATATGCTTTTGAATTCTTCCTAGGTCATATTTGAGATGTGATGCTACTGGAGCTTTTTTTCCTCCAATTTTGCAAAAGTTATATTTGCTTCACTGATTACTTTCATATATTGGAATTATTCTGATGAACAGACACCTGATAAATTTAAAAAAGTAGCTCATTTTAAAAGGATTCCTTTTCTTTTGCCTCTTGTGCTAAGTATAAAAGTAAACTTACCAGCAGATTATCATAGCCAGAGTAAAAACAGTTTAATTTTTTTCTCATTCTGATTTCAGTCATTCAAAATAAACATCATCTCATATGAGGTGGTATTAGGTTTTAGGCTCTAGATGCACCATACACTTTTCATTTAACTTCACATTGATACAGAACAAAAATTCTAGAGGGATGTATTGTATGTAAGAGAGCTGTGTATCTCTTAGCCACTGTGATTTTTTTCTGAACCCCTTGGTTGACTTTCATTCACGGTATAACATTCTATTAAGCAGAAAGTGAAACGTGAGTTTGATCATTCTTTCGACCTTAATAATTAATCACCAAATACATAGATGTACTTCATTTTGAGGAACCAGTCAACACATATGAAATAATCTAAAGAGTTAATTTGTTAGAAGGAAACAGTCCAAAAATGAAAGTTTAGGATCAGACGTTTGGGATCAAGTAAACATTTAGCTTTTGGCCTAAATAGTAGCAATTTCCTTTTTCAAAAAATGTCTCATGGATAACTATAACAACACATAAATTTTTGGAGATGTGACCATGAAATGGAAGCTGAACTGATCTGGTTTAGATCTATCAAAATAGAATCAGAGTTATTTGCTATCCTCGGCTTTAGATTCTTGAAAGTATGTATAAATGACACTGTGTCCTTGGATGACTGGGGCATTATTTTTTAACTTGTGGTTTCCAAGCAGGTTTTTATAAAATAAGAATACCTATTATCTTTGTCAAAGTGGGTTAAATGTTGGATCTGTGGGATATTGACCATGGCATTATGTGCCTGGCTGTTTTTCCAGTCAATAAGCAATTACTCTGACTCCTTTCCTTATTTTCAGATACTGCTCAAGACTAAGGAGCAAAAAGTAAGCCCTAGAGATATTGCTGATAAGATTGCCAGAAATATTCCAGACAATGAATGCATTGAGAAAATTGAAATCGCTGGACCTGGTACAGTTACTCTATCTTTAATATAAGTAGAGACAGAATTTGCTGGCAATGTATATTATTATAAAATTAAGTTGACAGTATCATGTTCTGGCACTTGCTGAACATGCTTCTTTCTCCCCATAACTAATTGTTGAGTAAGTCTGTTAATAGAAGAGTGTATCTATCTGGTATAAGTATGTGTAGCTTTTTTGACATAAACTTTCACTTGTGTTGAACTGAAGATTTATATTGTGATTACAAATATTACACTAGTCTGCTGTATTGTCTACAAATGTTGCACTAGCCTGCCGCAAAAAAAAATATTTGTAAAGAAAATAGATGTGGATATGTGGATATATTCTTAATGACCATTTTAATTTTGATGACTAAAGGTTTCATCAATGTACACTTGAAGAAAGATTTTGTATCCAGACAGCTGAGCAGTGTGCTAATGAATGGAGTTCAACCACCTGCTGCCAGTGAAAGAAAAAAGGTGAACTGTAAATGGCTATCGGTATCTTATGTTGTCCGATAAGTTCATTTTGGCTTTGCCAAAATTGAATGTTTTTTTTAATATGTAGTTTTCTTTGAGCCTCTGTACAAACTCTTTCATAATAATGAAACAAGTCTTTCATAGTATTCCAGGAAAGTGAGCTAGAAAAACCAGCTCATGCTTATAAGCATAGAAGAATACCTGTGACCTTCTTTATATTTTTGATCCAGGGTAATAATGCGAGCTTCCAAAAATTCTGTCCTTTTAAATGTAGAAATTGGTTATCTTCCTTTCAAAGGAACATTTATACAAAACACAAATAATTTATGTAGAACCTGAACATACAGCATTTATTTCATTTGTTTGATTTTTATCCCACCTTTTTTATAGATAAATCAAGGTGGCAAATATATATAATGCTATCCTCCCATTTTCCTCACAAGGACAACCCTGTAAAGAAATTGTTCCAACATCACTCAGCTGACTTTTATGCAGGCAGGACTAGAACTAAGAGTCTCCTGGGTATATATAAAAAAAAAACCAACACCAATTGTATTCTAAATTTTTAGACAACTTTTTTTTCAATCTTTATTCCATCTAAAAAGGTGGTGATTGATTTCTCTTCCCCAAATATTGCAAAAGAGATGCACGTTGGACATCTGAGGTCAACTATAATTGGGGACAGCATGTGCCGTCTTTTCGAATTCATGGGGCATGATGTTCTAAGGTATGTAGTATATTTATGGACATGCTCATAATGTATGTAGAGATAATAGTGCTTCTCTTTTTGTGAAGCAGCCCCACTTTACTTTCAATAATTTGTATGACACAAATGTATCAAAGAAATGCTAGAACTCCTCTGACTTGCAATCAACTATGTTAATTAAGCAATAAGCCCACTGGAAATACTATTGTAGTTACTTATCTGGCACAGTATTTTTAGGCCAAAACACCACAGAACTCTAGATGAACCATTTCATTAGACTAACTGAAAGTGTTTTCCTATGTAAAGGTTATCTGTACTTTACACTTGGTTTATTTTTCTTGTTATCCAGATTGAATCATTTAGGAGATTGGGGCACCCAGTTTGGGATGCTTATTGCTCATCTGCAAGATAGATTTCCAGATTACCTCACTGTTTCTCCACCCATAGGAGATCTCCAAGCTTTTTATAAGGTATCGTATCCACAATATTTGTTCCTGTTTTATAATTGCTTAGAAAACGCTTGATGTTTTTGCACGGTATTGAAATAATATGTTTGTTTTCATTTTCATTATTCCGTAATATAGGTTTTTTGTTAGAATCTTCTTAAATTGAAAGTACAGACCATTACATGAGAAAGAATCAATGTTGCAGCAAGTAATATTGCAAATGTTTATTCAGAGCTTTTACTAAATGCTATTCTTAATTAGAGGAAAAATAGTATGTTTAAAGTTGAATCAGTTAGTTCAATCGAGTAGGAGAATATGTACATATGTAATGCTAAAGAATGACAAAAAATAGGCAAATAATAGTTAATGCCATTGACAGCCTATTTCTGGGGATTACAGGAGGCAGCAGGATGGGTTACTAGGCTAAAATTTCCTTAGATCAGTAGGATGTATAAGGATGTTTATAACCATCCAGATTACATAAACATTTTTCTATCAAAGAGGTATTGATGGAATGAATCCAGAGACATATGATTGTATCCTTGCATGATGGCGTTACTGCCAGGGTTAAAAGTGAGAGTGTTCTTTCCACTCCTGAAGAAACTGTCCCTGAACACACAGGATTTTGCTACGCATTACCCAAACGAAAGTAATCATTGGGCAAGGAATTTGAAAAGACAATGTCTGTATAGCTGCAGATATTTTCAGACACTAATTCAACTCATTTTAAAATTAGATGCACTTAGATTGCTTAAAAACCTGCATTTCTCCATTTCTAAGCATTGGGGGGAGGGGATCTTAATTCCAGTGAGAGCAGATTTTCATTCTTTGTAGAAGAACTACCATGTCAGCAATCGAAGATTATGCAGATTAATAGTTCAAAAAATTTCCCATGGATACTCAAATTCACATACAGTAAACTCATATGCGAGTGAGGATTCCCAATTTCTCTTAAGTATTAAAGCTGCAACTTCATAGTGTGCTTAATTTCTGCATATGTTAAAACATGCTGAAAAGATCAAATAGTTAAAATTGCTGAAATTGCAATTGAGATAGTTATGTTTATTAATTTGAAATTTAATTAACATTGCCCTTTTTATCTACTCTAAACATTAATGCTGCTATGAATACTTTGATTGGATTCCATTTAATGCACATTACAGCATCTTTATGCTCTTAATCAAGGAATCAAAAAGAAGGTTTGACACTGAGGAAGAGTTTAAGAAGCATGCATACCACTGTGTGGTCCTATTGCAGAGCAAAAGTCCAGACATCATTAAAGCTTGGAACCTCATTTGTGATGTATCCCGAAAAGGTGATTTTTGAAATGTTGTTGGGTTTGTCTTGGCTCCTTTTGAGCATTTTCTTAGAAAAAGACTTTTCTTAAACAGTTGTGACTTGAAATTATTTTTGTAGAGCACTGCTGAAGCATAAGAATTTTGAATGTACCATTTAGGGTGGAAAATTTTGAGGGGTGGATCTAAAGTTGCTCCTCTATGAGACCAAGATCCAGTCTGTAATATCAAACTTTCTAGTGTTTTGGGTCTCCTAACTAATAACATATTACAGCATGAAGGACAAAGGGAAGGAATCACCTCCATACAGAATGTCCTGAAACAGATTTCTGCACTGTTTTTCAACAACAGTTTAGGGATTTATCAATCTAATTTGCATAGGGAAGATTATAGTTGATTTTAAGGCCTAGGTTCTTTTTTATTATACAACTTTATATTTGTAGGAAGCTCTCAATCAAGTGTGTGAAATTTTCAGTTTTTCTCTTGTTTACCTTTTCTGAGTGCTTAACATCATGCTATATGTCGATGAAGATTCTCAGTTATCCAGGTAGAGTTGTCTGGAAGTTGAGTCATGCCAGCTGAACTTCTTTCCTTTTTGGTTTGAAACATTTTGCTGCTTATCCCATGACTCAAAGTCCAGTTAACATGATGCTAGAAATTATTAACCTACATTGAATACTGATAAAAAACAACAGTCAAATTCAGACTTGTTTACCTGAAGGTTCATTAAGTCAGTTAGAATTACTTATGAGAGGAGAGAATACAACTTTAATTATTATTGTGTTTTAAACTGATGACAAAGGCCCTGGTGAATTTCAAGGTGAACCCAGATTTTTAAAATTACTCCATTTCCATATTAATTTGTTGTTGTATTATTCCAATGACTAGATTTACAACTTAAGTATCTCAAATTCTTCACTGCTATGTGCTTAGAGTTTTTTTTCTCCTCTTGATCAGAATTCCAAAAGATCTATGACTGCTTGGATGTTTCCATCATAGACAGAGGAGAATCATACTACCAAGATAGGATGCATGAAATTGTGAAGGAGCTTGAAGAACGAGGTAACACACCTGTATTGGAAGTGAAATAGCTGACAAATGTTTAAAATGATAATCCATTTAATATCTGTTTCAGACCTTCAGGAAAGTTTGCTTTTATTAAAAGTGCTTTATTACTAATCAGTAAACCTAACTAGTTACCATTAGCCTGAAATTCAAAATTACTTTATTTTTCTTTCATTTGTCATGAGTTTAGAGAAGTAATATACAACTTTATTTAACCGATTTTATCCTGACACAGGGCAAGATTATCAAATTTACTTTGTAGCATCTTTTCAGAGAGAAATTGTGACAAGCCAAATATCAGGATGACACCAAATACCATGCACAATTTTTGTAATAAATTTGTAGCCAAATGTAATTTCAATGATACAAGAAGCAAAAGAAAGTGTTCGTAAATGCACATTTTGGATAGCTAGTACAAAGAGAAGTTCAGACAAGTTAAAAAAAAAGGTTAATGCATGAGTGATCACATGGAGACTCTTGATTGATCAATTTCCGAGATAGCTATTCTTTAATACGATGTTTCTTCTATGTTATGTTATTCCCAGTTTGCTCCTCACTTGGGCAGCTTTATGCATGATAAGCCAATGTTGTTTGAGACATACTGTTGATATGAGAATCTTCTATCTACAATATGCCCTTATCTATTTTTTAAAAATATTTTTAATTATAAATTTTTCATTAGCACACATTCTTATGTCTTATATATTTATATATTCTGTTATATATTATACATCACATTTCCATTTTTGCAACATTTGTGTACTCACTGTATCAAATCTTTTAAATATACATTGTGCTATATACTCTGGCTGTATCCATTTTTCTCATAATCATGCTTTTTGAATACGTAATATTATGCATCATTTTTATGCCTATTTTTTGTAATCATTACTTTAACACTCTTTTACACTTATTACTCTATACATTTTATATTTTATTCACACACAATGTCATAAAAGTATTATTTACAGTACGTATTCTCACTCTAACCTATTTATCTTCTTTCATTCTTAAATTACTATTCTCTGCATCTATCATTTAACAATTTATACAATGTCTCCCATGTTGAATAATATTCCGTTTCTTCTTTATCTTTTAATTCCATTGTTAACCTGTCCATTTCAGCACACTCTAATATTTTTGCTATTACCCTTTCATCTGTAGGTGC
>JANHFL010005215.1:133140-149114 GCA_032468155.1 Oxyrhabdium leporinum
AGAGAGAGAGAGAGAGACAGACAGACAGACAGACAGACAGACAGACAGACAGACAGACAGACAGACAGAGACAGAGACAGAGACAGAGAGAAAGAAAGACTAAGGATGTGAACCTAAGCACATTTCATACTGGTACCTGGTCAAGAAAATTGTGCCTTAAGTAGTCCATAGCTTGGAATATGCTCCTTGGAAGGGGATGACTCGTTCTTTGAACATTTAACAGTAATGGTACTCCAAATATATTTTTATCTTTATAATCAGGGACTTTTATTTTTCTAATGAATTTTGGAATCGTCCTGAAAATATGGAAATAATTCATTAGCGGACAAGTGTTTCTGGGTGGTACAGAGCTAAGTGCATATAACCAGGTTTCTATATTTGTTAATAGGATATAAAAGGTTAAGTGACAAAGCAATATCAGAAGGACATTACTTAACATTGCTTAATAAATTTCAACTTTATAGAGAAAGAAGCTATTTAGACATAATTATTTGTACAATGGAGAGAGCTTTTATTTACAATTTTTATCAAGTTTGGTTGACATATTCTTTTTTATAAAAAATGTGAATAAATCACCGATATTTTTTTTAACCAAACAAGAGTTTTTAACATTGCATTTCATGATAATGACAGATGAAAAACAACGTTTCCAGGGTCTTCTGCATTAGGGTATGAATGCAGAATCAATGCTCCCGTCTCAGGCTGTACCTTCCCTTTAGTTCTAGTTCCCTCTAGTTCCAATTTCCTTTCAGGTTCAAAGCTTCTGAGTATTTCTTGATTACAACCCCAGTTTTTGGTAGCAAAATTATTGGATTCAATAATGTGATTTGTACTAAAAAGATGCTAAGTAGGTCTGTTAAGCCTGCACAATGTTTTCATTTAATATATTCCATAATTTCCCCCCAAATGTGCCAAAAATAGTGACTCCTATCCTGCTCCAAGACATCCCTGCTTCAGGAGAAGGCCAAACATAAGAAAAATGGGAGGACTCAAGGCTGACAAAAAGGCTTTATTTCTCCTGCATTAGACTGAAGATTCAATATCAGTATTATTGAATCTTGTATGAATATCAATATTCAATATTTAGATACTGTAAATTACCACAAACCAGCTGACCTCTAAATATCATTCTTTGCCTTTAGACTTCTACTGCTGTTTATTCATCTATTTTAAACTATACCAAAATATTCCCTAAAGTCTGTAAAATGCTTATTTTTAATTTTGATACAGTATATTAAACGGTTTGTATAAAATTCTACACCACTAACCTAAAGAGCTAAATGCTGTACCGATGGAATTAGATACCAGAAAGTAGGGCTGTGCTATGAGCCACATTGAAAATAGACAAAACAATTAAGAAACATGTGGCACCCCCTTAAACTATTTTTTTTTTCCTGGGATCATGTGACAGCCCTGCTAGAAAACAAGCAGCAGAGATGTAAGTAGACTTTGGGAATAACGTCAACTGAGCTACCCTTATTTAAATTATTCAGGTAGGCAATGTCTTGAATGTTTCACTTTCTACCAGAATATGCCAACTGGAGTGTTCTAGGTTCAGAGCCAAACTAGAACATCAAGAACTACTTGTTGATATAAAAGATATACTTTCAGAAATGTACAAAGCACTCCTGCAAAAGTGAAACACCTTGGAACATTGTCCATTTTGCCCGTAATCACTCCTTTGCTTCTAAAACTCTTTATTTCGTTTAACTTACCAGTTCCATCCTTGTTTGCTAGAGGGAGAGTACTTGTCCATTAAAGTAGTTAATTTTAACAAAGCAAGCTTTTGCATGCGTTTCAGACAAGTTGCTGATTGGCTGTCCATTTGTAGAGAAAGACTTTCAAAATGTGTGCTTTCTCTACTAGACCAGGGTCTTCTCCCATGCCTGAAAAACAAAAATCGTAACTGTTCTTTAGTATTAATGCCATTTTCAGTACTCATTCTATATCTAAAGGTACATTGAAAATTCTAAGTATTTGAAAATATCTTATAAGAATATACTATTATACGTGGTTGCACAATCAACCAGATCATTAGACTGGATTGGGTATTTCTGTCCACCTATCGAGTCCTTCCCATCGACCTGGGTTAAATAGATATTGCTGTTTAATAATATTAAAGACAATATCTCAGAATATAAGCTGTTCTAAGTAATGTTGCCTTTTGCAATTGACTGTTGGTGAGTTTGTCAATGCTAATCGTGTTAAAAGAATGCTCCAGACGCTTTGGAATTGCACCCAAGATTCCTATTACTGTTGGTATTAACTCTACTTTCTTTTGCCATTCATAACTTAATTATATAAAATTAATAATTTGCCAATCATAATAATTATACATCAAAACCTGAAACATTTCACATTTAGTTAAGTTGTCATTGTCATTATTAAGCAATTTAATCCAACAGCATTTAACATAGACTACTTTCAGGGTTAATCAGACTGACTAACTTATTTATTACTCAAGTCACATTTTATTCTGATTCTTTGCAATTTAAACAAACCTGATGGAATGTGTTGGCATCATCCCTGTTCCTGTTCCCATTACATATGTCAGTTCCATTAGACCCTGTTCACCAAGGTGTCGGCAGCTGTCTTCACCATCAATATTTGGCAACTCTGCTGATTTTTCTTCTGAATGCTTTTTAATTTCAAGATGGATTTCTTGAGGAGATGATGGGCATGGAGAATTGGATTGGTTGGAGTAACTTGCAGAATCAGAGTCACCATCATCAGATAATTTCTCTGTCCATTGACTGACCAACTTCCTGAGTCCATTCACGTGTTCCATAACACTGTCTAGTTCCGTAAAGACATCATCGTCATCAGTCTCTGGTGAATTCATTTTGTGATGATTTTCTGGCACATTGTCATATATACTCAGCCTGTTATCCATCAGTGAAGGAGAATCACACGACCCTTCAGGCTCCTCAGAATTAATCTTATCCCTGCTTCTCTGGCATCCATGAAAACTTCCCGTTCTCCAGTTTACTGAGGTATTGTCTATTGGAGATAACAGACTATATGTAAGCGCTTTGGGGAAAGTCCCAGGCTTATGACCTTGTGGTACCTGAAATACTTTGTTTTTGTGCAAACATATCTCACTGTTGAAGTTTTGCTCAGAAAAATCACTCCTTAAGGAAAGCTTGCTGGGATCAAACTCTTCAGCGTACATTCCTCCTCTTTTACTGTGTCTCCTTACTTTGCTGACTGGGCTTGGGGTGCTCACAGTGCTACTGTCTCCAGACTGACTGCTGCTGCTGCTACTACTACAGCTCTGGGGATAGTAAGAAGGCTGTATCACCCGACTCACTGGTGCATCAGAAATGTCTATGCAATTTAAGCTTCTCAACTTTTCTTCACTCAATCCCTCTAGAAGAATAGGCTCACTAATGTTGAATTTGGCTTTCAAATGCATTTGTTTCTTACAGGTACCACTTCTTAAGCGCAGCTTCTCCATTTTCTTTAAGAAACTGTTTCCTTTTTTATGGCATAGTTTATCCAAGTTCTTGTCCTCAGTTGTCATATTCAGGGTCTCAGTAAAAGAAGGAGAGCGACTGGAAACAGAGTCAGGAGATGCCAATTTATTCGAGGAACAGGTTGAAGAGCTTCTGCTGGTCTCAATATCCTCGCAAATCTTGGGAAAATTGATTATATCACTATCCCCACTGCTAGAACTATGAACTGAAGATTTGTCGTGAATGTCTCCTTGATCCGAAAAGATAATATCCCCACTGCCGTTGCTTTTAAGTCTCAGGTTATCCGGTCTTAGTGCACAAGAAACCTTTATATTTTCCAGATGGGACCATCTTTTGGTACCTTTCTCATAAGCCCATTTGTTACTTATTGCACAAGGTTCTTCATCTTCAGATTCATCACTCTTAAAGCAAACAAAGAAATTTAAAACATAATATCACATAGATAATCAAGGGATGAAAATAGCATTAACTGTTTCATTTTCCAAAATAATGTTTCTGTCAAGGTTCTGACTAAGCAACCCAAACAAGTCAGCACTCTGAGACTTTCAGCTTCCTCAGAGAACTGCTTTATTGAGTACATCATTTTGGCACGGATGATCTTAAAACCAGCTCTAGTTATTTCCCACGTTTCAGTGTAATTAAAAGTTAGAGATTCCCGCCTTCCCTAGTGTCACAATTAGGTGTTCTGGTATCTGCTCGGCGACTGGTTTTAGTCCCGGGTCGGCACCTGTTGGGAGCAACCTTGGTTCCCACAAGATAGCAGGTTGTTTTGGCTAGTTCGCATTCGACTCCTCTACCCCCTCCCCGAGCTGTATGGCAACTTGAGAAACGGAAGATTGCTGCTGCAGGCTCGATCCGTTTCACAGTTGACAGTTTCATTTTTTTAAAAAAGGCTAATGTTAGAAGACAAAAAATGGCAATCCTACTGCTCCATCTGTATAGCTCATTTATAGACATATGCAGCTCTAGAAAATCAAGCAAATTCACCTGATTTTAATATTTGAGAACAGCACTGGAATATTTTATTTAAGTATGCAACATCTTCTTTTTGCAACTTTCAAACAAATGTGTTCAACCTAAACATTGCCATATAACTGAAAGAGTTTTAAATCAAGATATCCTTTAATGAACTTCTTGGAATTCAAGTTACATATTACATAAATTTAGTAATTTATTTATTATCTACTATATTTAAAGAACTAATATGGCCACCTAATTCATACAATGATCCTGGGCAGCTGACAACAATTAATATAAACAGGAATCATAACAAAACCACCCTTCCTACCAGGCACTACATCAATGAGTGTCTTGACCTAACCTCTAACCTATCCCAGTATTTGGGAAAGAGCCATATCTTTATGGTCTTCCATGAAGTTAGAAGAGATGATTGAGCCATTTAACATTATAAATGCAATAAATGAACTGGTAGAATCATGTAATACTGCAGATATAAATTTGTTAATTCCCTTATCACACACACAAAAAAACATGTCTTGTATATAAAAAATGCCTGGGTGAAAAAAAATCTAGCCCAATGTTGTTTTTAACTATGTCCATTTTAGTTTAAAAATATAGTAAGTAAGAATATTATATCTCAAAACACTTTCACCTCATTTAAGATCATGCATATTATGGAGGGAATACAGTGTACAGGTGGTATTTAGAATAAAATATCATTTCCAAGTGGGAATATTTCAGACTCTATTTATAACTGAAAATTAATACCAGCAGAAAAGCAGTCTTTATAGTAAATAATCTGAGATGATTTTAGGCTCATTTGTTTGGTTAAAAAGAATAAAAGTTGTGAGTAGGTGACATGGACCATAAACAAGCTAGTGATGGTCTTTGCCAGAGGTAGGAACCAGCTAATACAACAGTCTCATTCATAACTATCTACAAGCAAAGGTTGATATGTAATCCTGAGGCAAGCACAATCTCGCATACCAATGTCTTTCACTTTATGGTAAACATTTTTTCATGAATAATAAACATACCCGCTTTCTCGGCTTACTTATTTCCATCTTCATTTCTGCATACTTATTCAAGGTATTTAACCGTCTGGGGAAAATAAAGAGAGACAACGTTCTGTAATCTTGGTTGTCTTCTGTGTTAAATATTCCACACATTATAAGCAAAATCATCTCTTTATTGTTGTTTTTGAGCTGTTCCACTGAGGATAGTGTCTCACGTTGTTTGCTTCTTAATGTTTTTAAAGAGTCATACAAGGAAATAGGCATCAAGGCGTGCATTAATAACAACAATGCCCTGACAAAGCTATTGAATTTTAAGTAAAAGATTGTGGCTAGAAGTCTTCCATCCAATACATAAAAAGTTATTGCTATTTTCAGTAACAAAAGAAACATAAAGCACAATTTACACATTCTTTGGTGAAGTGCTATAGTCCTGTGAATGATATTCAGAATTTATTTCACCAGCAAAAGGGTCCCTCAGTCACATTCCATTCAGACACAAAGGGACGCAACCCTCACAGCAAAATAGTCTCATCTCATTCAATAGGCCATCCTAATTCAATTCAATATGAGTTGGTGTGGAGGATAGGGGCAGTTCTCTGATAATAGATTTTCAGGGGTTTCATTCAAGTGTAAGAAAATGGGAATCCTCAAGCATAGTTTATTTTTCTTTTAGTCCAGTGAACTTTTTCCACTGTATTAAAAACTTCCCCATGACTTTTAAATTGTGAACCACTTACTGTCTATTCAAGTGAAATAAATATTCTCTATTTGACATATTAGCAGTTATTAATAAATTATCTTTTCATTCTGTACAGTAAATGGGAAAAAAACATTAAAACAGTTGCAGACTCCAAAAAAGTGTGACATTTTTCCATAGTTGCTAAATCTCAGGTTCATGCTAGAGACTGACAAACATTTACACACTCTTACCTTTTCATTTTTGTACAAGGAAAGAGTTATACTAATGTAATATGGATCTCAATAACAAATACGTTTATTTCTAAATTACTGATTGCATCTTCTATTATATAGCATTTCCCTAAAAACCTATGACTTGTGCTTCATTTTTTTAGGAAAGCCATTAAAACTTGGCTGTTCAAAAAGATCTCGGGGTTAGAAGTTCTTACTGCTGTTCCCTGTCATGTTGGATGACTATTTCTTTAATGTAGTTGTTACCCCCAATATATATGTAATCCTCATTTAATGATCACTTGTTCATTGACTATTTTAAGTTACAACAACACTGAAAATATTTGAGGGTCCTCATAGTTGTGACTATCCAGAGATCACAATTCAGGTAGCTTTCAGGCAGCTCGCAATTACACCAGTCACAACAGTCAATCATATGATCACTATTTGTGACCTTCACTGTTGTCTTCTGACAAGCCAATAAGAAAAAATGGTAGGAATTCGCAAATAGCGATATTACATTTAATGAGTGGGCAGGATTCACTCAATGATGGCAACTGGAATTGCTATAATTGCCATCATAATTCAGTAGTCATATGATGTCACATTTTTACAACCATTCGGTTTAATGATGGAGTTCCCAGTCCCAAGAACTATCATTAAGCGAGAATGACTTCTATATGTGCTTTTGGCTGTTATTTTTTAAAAACATTTGAAATGTTGTTATCTTATTTCAAATCTGATTTTCAGAAGTTGAATATACACAGAATATTCAAAATCAGAACGGTCAATAATTCCAGTGGCATATAATTTAGGGAATGGAAAGGTTTTCAGTTCATACCCAGGATCTCTGAGCATTCACTTTCTCTTTTAATTTTCATATGCATTTTAAAGGAAATTTGCTACATGTAGCCTTCCAGCAATATATTTATGGACGAAGAAGCTTAAAATATTATTGTGCAATTTGTTTGCAATTTAAGCAATTATTCTTGAAATCCCCTGAGGTATAGTTGGTAGTTGTGTAATAAATGGGCAGGTTGTTGCTTTCCAAAAGAAAAAAATATATGTAAAACACTCCAGCTGCTCTGGCAATATTTCAGCACCACTTAACCACCTGCAGCATATGATTCAAGCTCATTCCAGAAAAATTCTAATGGCTGATTTTCAGATTAATACTTTGGTTAAAATTTGAATATGAATATTCCTAAACATTAGCAACCCTTAATTATTAGAGATGGAAGGACGAAGCATCATAAAGTATCCCATGGACAAGGAGCTTGGAATGAATCAAGTCAGTGGTGGGCTGCTGCCGGTTCAGACCGGCTCATCCATACCAGTACTTAAGACCTCCAATTGGGCCCGCCCACCCTCCCAGGCGCTATCCTGTCCTATATATCTCACTTTTTGCTCACCCACTCCGTCTTCGCAGCCCAGCTACTTTCCGAGCCTGACCCAATCTACTCACCCTGGCTGATGCGTACAGGAATTTCTCTTGGTTTTGCAGCCACACACAAGCACCGATGGCACGCGCGCGAAGGGGGCATGTGCGTGCGAAGAGGGTTCTGCACTAGGCAAACTGGTTGTTAAAGTATGTGCAGCCCACTCAATTGAATGATATTCTCACATGTTTTTTCCATGGAGCAAGCACAAGAAATATTGACTCCCTGATATTTGTTTCTTTAGAAAATAATCTTGAATCATTTGACTTCTTAGTCATGTTTAATCTGAAAAATGAACAAGGTCTTGTGAGGAAATTTTTGGGTGACCTGATGGTTTTTTGATGGGGGGGGGGGAGAAAAAAAGGGAGAAACAGAAAACCCAAGGCCATATTAAATGGAGCAATCACATGTGTGTGGAATTGTGTCACACACATGGACAAAGTCAGAATTGTCTTTTTATTTCTTGTGGGCAGAATTTTTTCATTTATTTTTATTTATCATAACACTATAGCATTAGAATAAACCTACATTAAGGCTTATATTTCAGTTCATTAGTTTTACATCTCCAAATTATAGGAAAGCATGCCAAGAATTTTCAGTATCTGCGATTGGGCAAGGCCTACCAAAAAAAGTACAATAGGAAGCATACAGAAAACTGGGGCCTTGGTTTTCTTACTCCCAGTACAATCAAACACAACTCCACAATTATAATTTGCAACCTGAAGAAAACCGCTGCAGACACTACTTAAGCATTGGTAATATGGCAAACCGTCCATTACCTGGCAATCTTCCATTTTCTAGTACTCATAGTTAAAAATAAGCGCACTTAGAATAGATTTTTTTCCTCAAGCTTCATGACAGGAGCAGTGACAGTTAATCCAAAGGAGAAAGCATATTATCTACATCAAAGATGCACATTGTGGGATATCAGACCTATATGAGTTTGAAAGAGACACTTGAGAGACCCAAAGATATATTTTGAACTGGGTCTCCCTGGTTCTAAATCCAATACATGCACACTATACTACACAGACCGTAAATGAGAAGTTACTTTGATCTAAGCCCACTTGCTATTTTTTGGTGTCCAGCTTCTGGCATACTACTCAAAGGTGAAATATATTCCTTGACCTATATAAACTTGTGCATTGCTCTAACCTAAAGCCTCTTATCTACAATACTGTAAAAAAAAATCTGAGCATTGCATCCTAGATTCTGAAATGTCATGTGTGATGGAAAATTTATGAACACCCGTTAATTGATATATTTCTGATGTGTACCCTGAAATATTTGACAAAATGACTTAAGTCCAGCTCATAAATTTGGTGACACTACTGAAATTCTTCCACATTATTGTCAAGCTCATATTTGGACAAGGATAAACTTTGCATAAATCAGAAATTAGCAAGATTTCATTGTATGTTGCCAATCGTAATGATAGTCCGTGTACAAAATTCATTTTTTCTAGATGTTACACACTTGATGCATTCATATATACATACACACGCATGCACACATGCACACACACACACACGTTGACTGCTTCAAGGCAACTCTGTAGCTGCAAGGGGGTTTTTTTTCCTTACAAAAATCCACTGAAGTCATATGTCCTGAAGTTAGAACACATATATTGCGTACAACAACAATGCATATTCCTCCAGACATCCAAACAGGAACGAAGTAAGATACAAGATGTTAGTCATAGCCCACTGACTTCATTAAGTGCTTCACTTAATTAAAGCCTTAGGTTATCAGTCCTAGACATCTATTACTAAGCCAAAGGGAAATTCAGACCAAAGTTTACCTGTAGAGAGATTCTATTGCATCTTGATCTAAAAATTCATGATCTTTCCTCACAGTTTTTATGTCAACTGGAAACTGCATATCTGAAAAACAAGTTCCAAATACTATGCTTTCACTTTTATTTCACATTTCTAAAGTTAGGATAAACAACAACATAACTTAAAATGATAAAAGTCTCTGGAAATAAACAAATTTATAAATCAGGACACAATACCTGCAGATAAGAATTTTAGAGTATATTAACCAGGAAAAAACTAGGAATCATATATTTGTAGGACAGAAATACATTTTAAGAATTAGAAATTCAAGTGTCCATTACTAGTGCATAAAATACTCACTCAGCAATACATTCTACAAGACTAGACCTAAAATAAGGCCTAACCCGCTTTTTATAAACATTCTTCCCCTACAATCTTTCATTCATTTTCTGTTATTTTGATACAACTACAAGTTTGTTCATTGCCTTATTTCTCATGAACTGCAATAACCTCTACTCTGACTTTCCTGCTTCATTTCTCCAAAATGAATTTTTCAACTTGAATTATCTATAATACTCATTGCTCCAATTGAATTATTATCCTTGTCTCTGTTGATACTGAACCTATCTTAAAAACATGCTCAGGAAGGCTTTAAGGAGAAAACCAGAGTTCTATCTCTGAAAAGTCTACTCTACTATAGGCGTTCAAATTTTACTGGGTGACAGATTGAACAAAGTTATTTGAGAACAAAGATTGAGTCTTAGCTGTGTCATATGCAAATTACCTATTGTCCAATAAACAAATAAGCAGTACCCTCTATCCACTGCGATATGGGGTGGATGAAGATAATAGGAGAACTCTTAACCTGTTTCTTTCTAAATCAGTAATTGAAATAAGACATCTGAAAACAAGAGACTTAACTTTTTCTGATACCCCTCTCCCAATCATTTTAAAATAACTAGGTACCAATGTGGTCATTTGCCAGTTAATTTGTTTTTAAAAAATGTAGAGATAAAATAAAAAGCCCCTTTATCTTTTCAAATATTTGCATAATATAAAATATTCCTTCTAGAGTCCAATTACAACACTGAGAGGGAGATAATGTTGGGGGATAATGGAAGGGATGTTATAGTCAAAGTTCCCCAATTCTGAGCCACAACACTACTTCATTAATATTAACCAAGTTTATGGATAACAATTCTTTGCCTACTTCCTATACCGATGGAACTGGCATAAATGACTTTATATTTGTTGGCATTTGTTTACTAAAGATCATACATTAAATGTGGCTAAAGATTTGCTAGAAAGAGTTTGGATTTATTCTTGCAAATAATTATAATTATTTTATAATTATATATAAAATATTGTACAGTATAAGCTTATTTTCTTATTGCAAGCATTGTAGCAATACCTGCAAACATCTGAGCATACTGGGGGAAACCAGCAGCCTTCAGCCAGTCGCAGGCTTCCTTGGCTTCAATTTCTGAAAGAAAGAATCAGAAAACAACTTTAAAGACTGATACTCCGATATTAAGGAAGAAAAACAACTGTCATGATGTCAGGCTACTAATTCAGAATCGATCTGCTTGTTTTAGTATCTTCACCAAAATAATCCCTTACCTCAAGCAGGCTTTTGCAATATATTACTCTTCATATACTCATTATAGGCCTATGGAGAAGGCCCCACCATAGAGTGTGGAAACATTTGAATATGTAATTGCCTCTAAAAAACACAGTAAATGCAAAATAGCAGAGGATTGTGATACAGAAAGTGTTCCGTAACAGTAAAAGCACATAGTATCAAACTAAACCAGCAAAAACATCATTAAAAAACTCCAAAATTTGTTTGAGATATCTTAGCATGCTAATGCTTTAATAAATAGTATATCTTTAAATAATGGTTTATTCTTTAAATAGTTCATTTTGAAGAAATAATCACTTTCATTATCCTCTGCCTATTTCTAAGGATTTTAATTACACAACTCTCCATCTATATTACTTGGTATTTAGTTATTAATTACAACCAAATGATAGTCGTTTGGTACTAATTAATAGAAATCTTACAGCTATAACAGTGTAACATCATCACAGGAAAAAGGGGGAAACAGAATTCTGAAAACTACAGAACATTCACCAGTTGCCTTAAAAATACAAGCATGTTTCTAGGACAGTATTATAGACTAATCATTTCTAAAATGAGAAAACATTGCAAGTTGCTAGGTTCCCTTATGAAAACAGTTCTTTTCTCTAACCTAGTTTATGTTATAGCTCTGGTACAAGTTGAATTATCAGGGTATTCAGGGTTGAAGGCTTCAGTGCAAACTCTGATAGTTTGGGAGAAAAGATACACCTTTGTTACCCTATTCACACCAGAACCACAAAGGGAATGCACCATTATTGTACAACTTTCTGTAACATGATCACCACAGAGTTGTCAAATCAGAGAAGCTATAAGTCCTCGGAATGGGGCGGTATATAAATTAAAAGTAATAATAATAATAATAATAATAATAATAAGTTGATGAATTATTTGCAGTTTTCACTTTGCAATGTACATGTTAGTTTCCCAACCCTCTCTCCCATTAGTCCAACTGTACACAGTTAATTATTTATGTACGGTATGTAATTCCAAATTGAAGCACATAAGCAAAGTACAGTGCAGATTAAGAATTTAATTATAAGGTAGGCAGGCTCTATAAAAGGCATTCATGTTTATATTTAGGAGTAGAACCTAAAATGCATCAACATCAATAACGGGACTCCCTGCCTCACTTTGCCTGTAATTCTTTGGCTTCAGCATAATGTGATGTATAAATCAAATCAATGAATTTTCAAATCCAGATTTATGTCTTCACATGTCACCCAAATGTAGGTAATTGTCATTTATTCAAAAAACATGTTTAAATACACCACATCCAAAGGGAATATTAGGCAGTGGTTGAATACTAGAGGTTTCCAATTATAAAAACATAACATTGCTGGGTTATAGTTGATGATCTCATTTTTTTTGCAGAGAGAGGTATAAATTAAGCGTGTGATAGTTACTAGATAAGTTCAAAGTTCACCTGCAAACTCAGTGTATTTCCTGCAAACTTTGTCCATTGTCTATAACTGCAAACTTTGTCCATTACTCTTTGGAGAAAGAATTGTGTATATTATGAAACTAGGAGCCCATGGAAGTATTCAATCTGTTCAAAAGTAGAAGCAGAAATACCAGTATCAAATGAGCCAAAATAAAAAAAGATGAGAAATTTCAAGGAACACTACTGTATTACTATCACAAATGGAAGACAGATCAGAATAAGTGCATAACCATACAAAAAATAATAATAATCAGGAACTGAAAGTAGGCATGTTTTAAGAATAAAGTATTAAACAACTTCGTTATCAACCTATGATTCAAGCAAGAAACCACACACTGGTCTGTTAAAAGTTACTAGAGGTGAGCTCCAGATCCAGAAGTTAAACATCTGGAACAGATTTGTAGGAAATGGAGTAGACAGCTCTAACCTGCACTTATTTCAGTTCAAAATCCTCTGCAAAACATTAATCTCGATCGTCTAAACCTCTGCTGACTTAAAATCATGACACTTCAATAGCCATATCAAAAGAGGAAGAAGAGAGGAGAGAGGAGGAAGAAAGTAATTGTTGCCTTTTTCGTAACTTACATAGAACATGGTGGCCAGACAAAAATGGAAGGAAGGAAAAAGACTAGATTCAAGGTATCAACAAAACTAGGCTTAACTCAGAGTGACCTTTGTGATTAGATCCTTAGCCACAATAAAAGTGAATGTAGTTATTTCTCACTTTGGCCACTTGGGATGAGTGGCAAGATCTTGGAAACACTTTAACCATTCATTCCACCTCATTTTCCCTAGTATTCAACAATTACAAAATGATATTTTATGAATTATATTAGCTGATTGGTTTAAAGGATGTTTATTTTTTTTTAAAAAAGACATGTGAATTGATCTTTTCAGTCCCAACCAACAAACAGCTGCACCACCTTCAGGAAGAAATAAATGTATTCTTTATTATCACTCCCCTGCCCTTTGCATTAAACCCTCTCAATCTGTTTGAAATTTGACATATGAATAATTTTGGTACAAATTTCATTATTTCTCAGAGTCTCAAAGCCAAAAAAATAAATCCCAAACTCTTTAAAGAAATATTTTCAGAATATAATCCAAAAATTCTTAATGATGTTCTTGAAATATGCTCATACTAACTGAACTTTCCTGCAGATTTTACCCTATTCTGGTTTTTTAAAGTTTTCTAGATGTCTCTTTTTCCAGTTGTACATATGGGAAGGCAAAGTTTGCAATAGTTTTTCTCAATCTGCCTGCAGTCTGGAGTGTGAATATGCCTATTTCTAAATCCCTGAAGGTGAGCCAAACAGATTTGTCCTCACTTTCAGGCATAAATGGTTAACATTGTACATCTCAGCTTTGTTTAGCTTTGTTGTTCAGACTTTATGATAGCAATTTTTTAGAAAGATACATTTCAGTTTTTTACCCAGAGCTCAGAAGTCTCTGTCCAACATTTGTTCTCAATATAACCATCTATCCATTCTCTGTGATCTCTTTCATTCCTTACAGATAAAAGAAACTTCATATCAAGAAATATGGGGCTGATGTGTGAAAATAAACCAATTAACAACACACCCAACTTAAATATCATATGAATTATTTGTATAAAAACACTTGCATATTGCATGAATGCTGAGAGAAAAGATGGCTCAAACTGGTCAACGAAGATTCATTGATTAATTTGAGCCTTTTTTCCTCTTACTATTCATACAATATGCAAGTGGGTTTTTTTTGATGGCCTTGTATTCAATTAATCCTTACAGCTGCAAACATAGCTTTCACCAGCAGAATAGAAAAAGGAAGTTACATCTAGACCTTATTCATTCCTGAAGTTTGGAATATTTCCCTCAAAACACTTGGAAGAAATGTGGACTGGAAACATCAGTGAAAGAAAGAAAATTGTGTTGTGCCCCTTTACTTTCTATAAAATAGTTTGAGGTCAACTAATGAACATCTTTGGATAAGGAATTTTAATGCCTTTACCATACTACTTAGTCTCCTGAAAAGCTGATTTATTTTATTCTTCAATAAATTATTCTAAACATTTATTTTCTTATAATATTAGACTTTTTATTTTCCAAGTTTGATTAAATAATGGTCACTCAAAAACCATTCCAAGCTTTTAAAGTATTTTATGTGATTATCATTATATGGTTCTAAGACTGCTGACAAGGGCAGAAGGTGGGAAATAAATAAGGCCAACATGGATCATATTATGGCTCAGAGTTTGCCCACTCTGTGGAAATGATACCTGCCAACAGGCACGCAGGGGCTCCAAACAATAAATCTCAGTATACAGGAAGCCTGTAATATCAGAATAGCATTGTGTTCCTAAGAGGAAAAACTGCAAAAGTAATTAAGGAGATAGCTCTTGAAAATGTGTGTATGGGTGTGTGTTCATGTGCACGTATATCTTTCTCATACATAACTAAGCACAGAAAGAGATGCACAGTTTTATCTCCTTCATTCTGATTTTATATACTTTTAAAAATAGCAGAAGCTTCTCCTAATAATATAGCTTTTAGAGGTAGATTGTAATCTTTCTTCCACCCCTATGGAGTTCACTGAATCTCTTAGTTATATGGAATGAGAAAGAATGAAACTTAAGTAACTGAACAAACAGTACAAAAATATTTTCCATATATCTTTTCCCAACAGGCTCAGTTGCAGAAAAGAACTCAAGCTTAAGGCCAAGCTAATTTTACATACTAAAGAACTCATTCCCCCCACCCCACCCCCAAACTCGGCCGTGGCTCTTTAAGGATATAATAATAATGTCAAATTTTAATTTTAAAGAAGGATGCCTACATTCTTACATACCACAAGTCTGAGGTCAGGAAAGGTTAGCCAAAGGAGTAACAGTCAAGGATTCACTTCAGGAATATTCAGAAACGACCCACAAGGATGGAATGCAAAGTATGTATGGGACTGTGTCTCTTGCATTTCTTTTTTAATCTCTATTTCCCTTCCTACCAGACGACCCTGAAATCCAGAGATGCATCACTGAATTGCAACACAGCTCCGATGGATCGCACAAAGCTATTCAGCAATAAGATTCTGTACAAGGGGTTCCGCCTCAGGAAATGACACAAACCCTGGGAATCCAAAGTGTGGCTGATCCTCTCCACAAGCAAACCTGCTCCCCTTTCCCTTCAAGGGATCCATCAGTGCTCAAGCCCAAAGCCATAAGAAATCACATGTTCTCCTGTCACTGGAGATTCTCAGTCATCCAGGTCATGGTTGTGCCAAAGGTGCTTTTTTTTTCAAGAGGCAACTGGACTTTCTGGGGTTGTTTTTTTCTTTGAAG
>JANHFL010005215.1:155665-168988 GCA_032468155.1 Oxyrhabdium leporinum
AAAAAAAAAGGGGGGGGGGAGGGGAACTTGTTTTGTCTCAGGAGATGATAAAAGGATATAAGGTGCTTCCTTTCAGTAGAAAGTAATGGAGGGACAAACTTTATGAGGCTTGAAACAAAAGTATAATTGGCATAAGCAGTCTTTAGGAATCTTAAGTGTTTAGAATTAATACGGAGAAGCTGGGCTTTTATGTGAAGGCTTTGTGCCTGCTGAAAATCAGCTCACAGCACCAACTCTTCCATTCTTTCTGGTTTTATAGTGGGTTATTTGTAACCAAGACAAAATTGGTTTTCCTGAATAACCACTAAATAGCTTGATATATCCTGCTTTCCTTTTGGTGGGAAAATCCAACTTTCAGTGCCTGCACTCAAGACAACTATTACTCTGGTCTCAAAGAAGCATCAGTATCTTGTTCCTGATGCCTAATCTATTCTATAGGCAATGTTCAGAACCTTTTACCAACTGTTGGGGAAAAAAACAGCCATTGCAAAAGTACCTTGTTGAGAATGGGAACCATGGTATTGCAGTGGTTTTCCTCCTTTGTCTTGGACCAGTAGAGTAGACAATAGATCAACCCCAAGGCTCCTGCTTTTGAGTGGGGTTCTACTCTCTCCTTGCTCCTATTTAACATCCATGTGAAGCTGCTAGGTGAGATAGTCTAGCAACACAAGGTCAGTATTTTGATGATGTCCAGGTATACCTGTCTTCTCTGGGCTGACCAGGTTATATTGTCAAGATTCTTTCCCAGCCTAGTGACTGAAATGAGGGAGAATATGGTCCGTCAAAAGTAATGGAAGACCAAGTGGCTATGCATTTTAAGGCCCCCATGATCCAGATAATTTCTGTCTTTAACTTGGCATAGAGTATATTTAGAGACATCACCTTGCTGACAAAGCTATGGTTTTCCCAATAGTAATGTATGGCTATGAGAGTTGGGCCACAAGGAACTAAAGAATTGATACTTTTGAATTATGGTGTTGGAGAACACTCTTGAGAGTCCCTTGGACTTCAAGGAGATCAAATCAATCAATCCTAAAGAAAGCCAACCCTGACTGTTATTTGGGAGGACAGATATTGAAGCTAAAGCACAAATACTTTGGCCACCAAATGGGAAGAGATGACTCATTGGAAAAGACCCAAGATGTTGGGAAAGATTGAAGGCAAAAGGAGAAGAGGATGGCAGAGGATGAGATGGCTAGATAGTGTCATCGATTCAATAAAATGAATCTGGTAGACAATGGAAGGCAGAGGCCCTGGAGTGCTTTGTCCTTGGAATTGCAAAGAGTTGGACACAACTTAGAGACTGAACAACAAGAAGAAGAAGAGGTGCACTTCCTCTATCAGAGTTGGTACACCCTTTGCAAGTTCTCATGGACTCATGATTCCTGCTTAAAGTGTAGCTGGCAATAAGGTTATGAGAATCTTTGAATAGGTTTTTATTATACACAACTACATCTGTTCCAGGGGGGCTTACACTGTCTCATGCCCAAGTTACCTCCCATATGGATTCCTGTAATGGACTCTACTTGGTTGTTTAGTGAATCATGCCCAATTTCACAACCTTTTTGACACAATTATTAAACAAATCACCATGGTTGCTAAGTGATTCATTGGTCATTAAGCAAATCCAGCTTCCCCCATTGGCTTTGCTTTGGATTGGAAAACTGCAAATGTTGTAAATATATGCCCATTGCCAAATGCCCCAATTTGGATCACATGACCACAGGGATGTTGCAATGATTGTAGGTGTTAGGAACAGTCACAAATTACTTTTTTCAGCACCATAGTAGCTTTGAATGGTCACTAAATGATTGGTCATAAGTCAAGAACTATCTATGCATGATTGATCTAAGAGCCACACTGACTGCCAGTGGGTTTCTGGGTGTGATTCAGTGTGCTGGTTATCACTACAAAGTCCTACTTGACGTAGGGCTAAACTCTTTGTAGGACTACTAGTCTCCTTTCATTTCTGCTTTCCCCACCAGATTTACCAATAAAGGGTTCAGGTCACCTTCATTAAACAGTATCATCTTGTTGGATCCAAGAGTTATGCTGTTTCTGTGGCAGTGCCTGCCCTGTGGAACAACATCCCTCCGGAAACCCAAATGTTCTCAATCCCATTGGCATTTTACAAGGCACTGAAGAGATGTTGTTCTTCCAGGATCAGGAGGTTAAGTGACTTCTGGTGGTTAATACTGTCTTCTTATTGGTTGGAATGGATGCTTATGACTTTGAAAATTATGATTTGGAGTGCTTAAACAATTGTTATTAACTTTGCATACTACCAGAGTCACTTTGTGAGATGGGCAGCCATAAGCATTGAATGTCTGTGTATAGCAAATCAAGCAATCATCTCCCAGGTTGCAGGAGAGACAAACACTTTGCTGTTGGGAAGCAATGACTCAGATTTGCTTTTTTTAAATTTATGAACAACCAAACATCTGTGCCCCACAGGTTCCAAAAACATAAGTAGGAGTGGCACTAGCAGTTGATTTCATGTCTGTTTTTGTTTTGTATGCTGATGGGAGAATTTGTTTTATTTTATTTCCAGGATGGTAGTTGAGGTGAGAGCACTAACTGAATGATACTGTAGGTTTCACATTTGCCTCCTGGTCATTTGGAGGGAGTGCTGATCAGTTCCTTTTGTTGTCTATCTGTTTTCATCATTTTGCATCAGCTTCAGAGAGCTTAGTGCGGAATTGGGAAACAGAAAAAATGGCAGTGCCCAAATAGTTTCTCCTGTTGCACCATAACAGGATTTACTTCTTGTTGCTCCAACTTTTCTGTAGGTGAGCATGTCTTATATGGAACTCATTAGATGGTGAATGAAATAACCGTCCTTTGTACTTAGTAAGTTGTATTTCCACACGTGTCATGTATTATGCTCGCACATAATTTAATTTGATTCATAATTTTATTCATCAGTCATACTGTGTCTTTTCAAAATAATTCACTGCTCTGGTGTTTTATATTTTGATACACATCTTATATGTTGTTTCTGTGAATTTCATGCACTATGCTGCATTTTGCTACATCATGCTAAATAAATAAATACATTTTCACATGTTATCTGGTGTATTTTTTGAGAAAAACATCACACAAATATTACATTTATGACTGTGTGAAAAACCCATGTTTTTTCCCTATTTGTTTTCCCCCTCTTTGCTCAGTGGAAGTAACACATAATAGTAGCAGAGTTGAAGTTAGTGAGCTGGAATTGTTTATTTTCCTAGGAAATTTCAAAGAAACAAATAGGAAGAACAATTATTTTTAGAGCAATACCCTAAATAAAGACATTTTAATTGACTCGTACATCCAAGTGAGAAGAAATAATAATGGAGAAAAAAAAGCCAATTGAATTTATAATTTTGAATTCATATTTGTGGTTTTTTTGTCTATTCCCTTGGCCCTGAATGTATTGAATTACTAAATAAATTAATTCAAAGAAACAGCACGTGGACATTCTTACGAATTGTTGCATATCTCCCAGAATTCTATTAATCTGATAAAGAATTTCTTTTGTGATACGACAGTTGTACTTACGATGAAGTAAGAATACATTTTAACCACTAAGGCTGTACTGAGGCTGGAGTTAGGGCAATATGAATCATTTTCTAAACATGAGCAGAAAATCTTGATGATCTGGTGATAGACTAAAATTTTCAAGAGCCCATTCCACTATGGCCATAAGTTATGCTGGGGTCTGTAGTTCAGTAGCAACCAAGAGCTGCCTCTGCAGCTTCTAGTTGTGGTTAGTCTACAATTCTCATTGCAGAATCTTGAGCAGGCTTGCCAAAGGGTAGGGGAACCTCACTTCATTCTTCCCATGGTTATTTTGCATACTGCTGTTTTTCATTGGGCAACATTTGAACAGCCATCCAATTGTCAGAACATTTGACTAATTAGTCCTATGTCTTGTTCCAGGAAGGCTGTTCTTATGTTCTTAGAAATTCCTACATGAGACTTATGCATGCCAAATTATATTACTAGATGCTATTTATCCTTTGCTTAGATCAATTAGTGATACAGCCACTGAAAAATTAAGATATTATTCTAGTGTACGTGGAAAGACTAAAACATTAACACACAATAGGCATTCATTAGCTCTTTAATAGATCGTGCAATAAAATGGGATCTGACATTGTACTTTCATATCTTACTGAAGGCCAATTCCATATCACAAGGTTGTGATAAAATGTGAATATAATAAAAGAAGGTAAAATAAATTATTTTGCTTGGCAATAAGATCCATGTTGTTTCGCCCTCATTACAATCTAGTTTTGTACAATTTGAGACTTGAGGACCATATGAGAGCCTTAGGCAGGGCCTAGAAGACAACGTCCCCAAAAAGTGGCTACCATCTTATTATTTTTAATATGATGGAAGAGGAACATGGTTAATGACTGAAAATACAGAACTTCGTACAATCTTTAACATTCAGGATAGCCTTTGGCCCAGGAAAAATGACAGCTGTGTAATATATCATCAAATGCTTTTGCAGTGCAGAGCAGATTTTGCAATATTTTTAAGAATTCACAGTCATCAAATATTTTGGCAATCTTGACTTTAGACTTAATCCTTTCTTCTTTAAATTTAGAACTACATTTCATTTCACCACGAGATTATCTCAAACAGAGCTGTTGATGGGTAGAAAACAGAAATCCAGGTTAAGCAAGCTGTTCATAGTACCTATGGTCCTTCAGAAATTGCTCAACGATATAACCATCATACCTCATCTTCAAATGGACTTGCTGACAAGTGCAATTCAGTATGTTCTTAAAGCTACATAAATCTCACCTCTGCTTTATGGTACCTAGAAAGAATTCTAAAAACACTTGAGTCTTTTTGCTTGCGAGTATTTTGGGGAACAACTAAGAGAGCAGTCCTTTAATGCAAGTTAGCTGGAACGACTTTCAATTTTAAAAAGTCCAGCCAAAAACCCCTTTGGAAAGAGAGTGGATGGCAGTAAGAGTTTAAAGGAAATAATTTTTTTCCTGAGATTTTTGAAGCAATAATCTCTTATTTACTAGATATTCCAGTCCAGGATAGTTAACAACTAAAGCTGTCTGTGCCTGAAAGTTAGTTATCTGCAAAATTATGCCATATGTAAGTAATTGTAATACTATTGATTGTTATTTCCTTGAAAGGATAAGACGTGGTGATGAAGATACACAACTATAATGAGTTGTTTTGCACATTTCTCTGTGGTCTCTCTGGCTCTGTGTAAAGCCTATTGACTCAGTGCAAGCATGGGAGGCTAAGATGAATAAAATGGATATAGCTTGCTTTTGTTACTAAACAACTTGCAGCATCCCTAGTTTCTAATTATTACTACTTTCTGATAGTAGTAGTACTATCAGTACAGTAGAACTACTGTAGTACCTCTTAAAATCATTTGTGATGTTCAAGAAATTTTTTTGGGGAAAAAATAGCAAGTCAGTTAATGTGCATTTAGCTGACTCTTCAATGAAAAAGGATAGTTTCTAATTTTAGTTTGGTCTAGTCGCACCAGGCTGGAAACCAGGAGACTATGAATTCTAGTTGTATTTTAGGCGTGGAATACAACTGGGTGACTTTGGGCCAGTCACTTTCTCTCAGCCCAACTCACCTCACAGGATTGTGGTTGTAAGAAAAATGGGAGGAGGAAGGAATATTAGGCATGCTTGCAACCTTGAATTATTTATAAAAATAATAAATGTGGGATAAAATAAATCTAAAAAGAATACAAGTTATTACTACAAAATGAGCCTACAATTATGATTGAAAACATGAGTCATATTAATATACTGTATATTATTTAATATTAAAACAGCATTCCATTAATATGCATTATATATCTTTAAATCTATAAAAGCTATTCAAGCTAAATCTTTAGTTGGCAAAAAACTTTCCAGTCTAGTGAATGACCACTTGTGATTTTATAATGAAATGTTGTGCCTATCGGTCTTGAAAACCTACTATATATATGTAATAATCCTAATTAACTGGATATGATCTCAAGAGAGGCTTTATTAAAAGAATTCTAAGTATTCTTCACAATCCCAATTGGGAGAGTTTTCTGTTGAAAGTGGCGTGCTGCAGCCCTTTTTCTACTTTTCAGTTGAAATGAAGCAGAAAAAAAAGCAGCTAAAATAGTTGCTTTTTTCCATGTAGGCCATTAACATAGCATGGTAGAATGTTCTGAATGGAAAAAAAGAACCCTTTGTGAGCAGGGGAAGGAAAGGATAAAACTGGATTGTGACCTCAGGTACTTTGCTTGCCAAAGGTCTCTCCCTCCAGCCAAATCTCTCTGTTTGGGCAATATTTTCATCAGGTGAATGGAATGTGTTGGCCAAAGAACCTCCAGTGCCTGCTTCCCATCTTAATTTAAAGTGGAAACTCTTTTGATAACTGTGGAAAGAAGAACACTTTTCTGGTGCCTAAGATTAACATGGCATATAAAGGTGGAAGTGGTTCAACAATCAGTGTCTTAAGGAGTTGGTGGATAGATAATGTTCCTGTGATGCTTTGCATTCACTTCATGATTCTGGATTGATTCTTGGTGGATTCTTCTTGTAGTTCTTCTCACAATATTGTCTAAAGCAAAAGGGATAAGGGGATAGTGATCTGGTGATTCCTCTGAAGCACTGCATTGAGGCCTAAGCTTTAGAGGCTACTGTTAAGTTGTGTCAAAAACAATGACAAGAGGACACAGATTCACTATGAGAAGAGTTTTTTAATGGTAGGGTTCTTCCAAATAGTCAGCTACTGATTTTTCAGAATAGAGCACTCTTGTCCTCTTATCTGTAGAACCTACATGCAGCTTCTAGCATTCATCTCCATTGATTTCATCACAAGCATGGGAAAGAATGATGTGGAGGGAGTGGACCCAGCTCCCCATCTTTGAGACGAGCAAATTTAAAAAAAGGGACTTATTGTGTGTGTTTGTGCATGCATGCACTGAGACATACACTCTTTCTCTTTGGATGTATGGTACAACAGAAGAATCTGAATTAAGAAATGATAGGAAGTAAAAAAAATTAACCGAGCAGCCCAATAAACAACATTTTATTAATAGGGTGGTGTGTGTGCTATTGACAAAATATTGTAAATGGTAGTTTGGGGATTATTATCAGCTAGCACAGATTCTCATCATATCCAACAACTCAGAGTTCCAGTTCTATCCTTCTAGAGAAAGACAGAGATCACCAAACTCTTAGTCAAAGAAGTGTCCTTTGAATAACTTAAGCAAGAGCAGTAAATACCCTGGGAAGAATACCCACCCAGTTATTCCCTGTTGTGCTAAAGGTTAAACACACAAAAAGGGAAGCCACCCAATTTTTTAATCATATTAATAAGTTCCGTGTAGCTTTCCATACAATCTCTGCCAAAAACCCAAGGATATTACTTAAGAGCACAAAGTGCCCTGTATTTATTTTTCTTTGTTTTTCTAGAGCTAGAATGAGCTCATATTGTTGGCTAGAAACAAAGTGCTGGCTTTTAAACAGGAAGGCCACCAAAGTTTGGGGGGAAAAAAGGGGGTGTTAATAGTTTCTTCTATGCTTTACTTATCTGGGAAGGGAAACAAAATCTCTCACCCTGTCTCCCAAAATAGAAAACAATTAGAGAAGGAACTGGACACCCAATCCTTCTGGAACAGGTAGCTATTGAAAAATCTGGAGTTTCTCATGCTGAACCAGTTGAATAATCACGTAACAAATAGGGGGGGAAAGCACAGCACAGGGGAAAGCATACACACCCTGATTAAGTTCTTGGATATATGACACAAACATGAAGTTATCCATTTTCTTTTCAATCTGGATTCATTATAAGGTCCCATCAGGTTGAAGGACCAGGCAGGAAATGACATCATTCTACAAGTTGTTGCCGGCTTTTGTAAAATTTGTCCTGCTTGCAGGCTCATATCTGCATCATGTTGTTATGAGATACAAAGGGAAACAACTCGGTTGAACTATGCATCACATGCAAGATATGTCCCTGAGTAGTACTTTGCTTTCTTTGCCATGCCCATATTTACATGTCTTCCTTAAGGCGGCCATTGGCCCTTGATTTTGCAATAATCTGTCAATTATATTGTGATCTAGGAAAGGAGCAGGCAGCCTTTTGAGATACAGAAGACTCAGTCCTTGGCTTTACAGTGACATACCAGAGACGATACTCCAAACAGTGGATGGGGCCAGGCCAAAACTAAAATTAATTGCATAGAGCTAATATGATTTCACAAGGGTTAACATTCACCTTCTGTCACATTACAATTGCAATTGTAATGAACAACCTTGTAGCATTTTTCTATTTCAGGCTTGATTGAAAGGTCCATTTGTTTTATCCTTTTTATATCATAATTTTTATTACAGGTAGTCCTCGGCTTACAACAACTCATTTAGTGACCGTTCAATGTTACAACGGAACTGAAAAAAGTGACTGATGACCATTTTTCACAGTTACGACCTTTGTAGCATCCCCATGATCATGTGATCAAAATTCAGATGCTTGGCAACTGACTCATATTTATGAGGTTGCAGTGTCACGAGGACATGTGATCACCTTTTGCGACCTTCTGACAAGCAGAGTCAATGGTGGAACCAGCTTCACGTAACAACCGGATTACTAGCTTATCAACTGCAGCGATTCACTTAACAACTATGGCAAGAAAGGTCATAAAATGGAACAAAACTCACTTAACAAATATCTCACTTAATAGCATAAATTTTGGACTCAATTGTGGTCATAAGTCGAGGACTACCTGTATACTTTCCAGAAACAAAGATTTTTTTAAAAAACCCAATACAAACTAAGTGAAATATAGAGACTAAAAAGGAAAAATAGAAGTTTTATCTAATATGTTTTTCTTAACAGTTATAACAAATATCAGCATAAGTGTTCTGGGTCCATCTTGATGGCATGGCACAGCACTGCACTTAAATATAGCTCTCCTTGTCATTGACCAGCATTAACAGAGAGTAGAAAATATGCAGCCGCGTTGATTAAATTATAGAGGAAAAGTGCTGAAAACAATATAATTATGTTTGCCAATATTAATGATTTCCAAAACATCCAAAAGGAATAGTACAAATCTAAAGATGGCTTGTTGCCTTAATTGGCATATTGCATGCACAAATCATTTGACTTGTAATATTTTAATAACATTCAAGCACTTCAATCAATCTGTATTAACAGGCTCCAGCAAACCCACTTTCACATTCAAATGATGTCAGGATACTAATTTCAGAAAACCTGCCTTTTAATTATTTCAGAATATTTTGGCAAATAGAAGTTCTACAATCAGAAGCCTTTTTTTCTTACGCAATCATTTTTGCCTATACAGTTTTGAACTATTGTGCAGAGTATGCAAATTCATTACTCAAAGAAAGAGTTTGGTTTACGAGTGATAATTTCCCACATAACCAAATATGATCGTGTATAAAGTGTGTTTTCCAGTGCAACGTAATTCCTCATTCAGCATGTAAGTGTGGGAGTGCTAAACTTCTAAGGTAACATGCCCCTGGCCTTAGATTCTACCTAGGGTCAGGAATTTATCCAGGATATCCTTCTAAAATTATTAGAATCACTTCCAAAGAATGTATTACATTAATTCATCCTAATCTATCTTCAATTAAATTATTTAACCTAGTTAAATTTAACTTATTTAACCTAGTTCATAAATGATCTCACTGAGTCCTAAATAAGCCCAAGAGGGATGTGTGATCCTAGAAAACAATATACTGAAAAATACAGCCAGAAAACATCCTCATAAGAAGAAAAAAAGCTTTCAGAAAACTATTGGGTAAAAGGTGGACTTACTAACAAATTTAGCAGTAGGAAAAAAGTCTGTAGAAAACAGAGTCTAGTAACTCAGTAGGAGTACAAATGTGCCCCTTGAGTCTATTTGGATGGAGTCATAAAGGCTATAGCTTAGAATATGGTGAAATTAACAAACAATGCAAAATATAAGAAAGATAGCTATGTGGCAGTATGTCTAAAATAAAAGAAGAATAATGAAGGTTTTGGATTTGTTGCATGGGAAAGGTAATAATAGGAAGTAGGAAGAGGGTGGAACTGTTCGTTTCCAGTTTACATCTGCAATATTTTCTCAGGAAAAAAATATCTGCAAGTGGTTGGAAAAAGTGATAGCATGAAGCTCAGGCCTAAAACGCTAAATGATTTCAGGTTTCCAGCCCTATTAAACTACATTCCAGGATATTCAAGATGTTGGACAAAATTATCTCAGAACTGCTGACTCTCATCTTTGAAAATTCCTGGAGAACTGATAAGGTGTCAGCAAACGAATCTCAATATTCAGCAAGTGGAAGAAGGAATACCAGAAAACTAAACACCACTTAGTTAACATTTACCCTGGGCAAGGGAGTAGGATAGATTATCAAGCAGCATGTCCACAAGCGGTGCTGGCTGAAGGTTATATGCACCCCTAGGCCACACAGACTGATAATTATGCCATCTTGCACTGATGTAAAATTTGCACTTCTAAAATGATTCTGACAGATGGGCAGTGTTATTGCTCCTTAGATTGGTACCCTAGCCAGTCCCTACTTGGCCTTAGCCTAAAGAGCACTCAAGCTCTTAAAAAGAGAATTCTGCCTTTAGAAGCAGCCATCAAAATTTTACTCTCACCTATCAATTGGCAATGACCATTTAAGGTCAAAAACATTAAAGCTATCTCTAATTTCCTATATTTTGTTGTATCACTTCTGAATTTTTCCAGAAACATGCCTTTAAAAAAATAAAAAATGAGCTAGCTCTTTCAGTCTTCTAAGAATTCTTCATTTCCTAAAAAGAAGGTGTTGAATGTTTGGTTTAGCTCCAAAAGGAGCGCACCCAAAGTTGTTTTGTTATTTTCCATATCTTGCAACTTCCCTTTCATTGAAATTGTTATTATTGATTGCATGGCATAACATATGCAAACATTCTAGAGTGATTCTCAAGATGGTTCTGGATTCCCTTATGACTTTTCCTGCTTTATATTTGCTACTCTGACCTGGAAGCTACACCCCAGAAGCAATTGCTTTCTCCCTTTGTGTTATATTGTTGCACAATAGAAAATATTATCCTTAATATAGATATATACAACATGTATTTCAGTGATGCTGCCCAGTTAGACTAAGAGCTGAGCTACTTGTAAGTTGTAACTGAAGGTCCTTCACATGAGTGTGTTCAACTGTTAAATTGGCACAACTCAATTTTAGATTTCTCTTGTAGATCCAGGAAGTCTTAACATGTTTCCACATACTACTACTTACAGAAAGAAACACTAGGTTTGGGATTTAAGACTAGTAGCTACGGTGGCACAGTGGTTAGAATGCAGTACTGCAGGCTACTTCTACTGATTGCCAGCTGCCTGCAATTTGGCAGTTCAAATCTCACCAGACTCAAGGTTGACTCAGCCTTTCATCCTTCTGAGGTCAGTAAAATGAGGACCCAGATTGTTGGGAGCAATATGCTGACTCTGTAAACTGCTTAGACAGGGCTGTAAAGCACTGTAAAGTGGTATATAAGCCTAAGTGATATTGCTATTCTTAATAGTCCACCATGGTGTCTACTTGGCTTCTCTCTGACAAATGCTAAGTAAAGTTAGACATGACCAATATTTGGATAGGAGCAACCCTAAGCTATAGGCTAACATGGCAAGTCAAAAACAGATAATGGCAAACAACAGGTACTTTCCTATTGTTTTCAAATTTTTGATTGTAGTCTTTCAAAGCATTATTTGAAGGGCTAAAACTGAATCTGGGACTTTATGTGTATAGGGCAGGTGCTTTATGTCTGCTACAATTATATGGCTTTCAGATAAATTTTGGATAGTCCTGTTATTTTATCATCTCCACAATTTCTGTTTACTATGACAAGCTAATGAATTGGAGTAGAGAATATATGTTACAAGGTCATTTCTTAAGCCAGAGGAAACAATGAAGCTTAAGATATCTTGGTTGTCTAGTCTAGATATATTCTCTTGACAACTGCTTTACGTAACCCAATGAATTTCCGAAATCACAATAAATAAAACTTGATTAGTGCCCTATTAAAGCTTAAACATTCTGCACTAGAAATATACATTGCACTAGAAATTGGCTTTAAAGGACCCCCTAGAATAGCCCCAAATTTCCCATCATGTAAAATAAAAACATTTCTCACCACACCTAGAGAAAAAAGAATAAAAAAACTCTGTACCACTTTTTCAACAATACTTTTCTCTTCTTGAAACCAATAGAAATTAAACTCTTGTGATACTCTGGCCATTAAACTACATAATCTAAAAAAATCTTTAATGGTGTCATTATTTTTCCAAAACACATACAGTAAATATCTTCATGTAAACTTTTCTACAAATGTAGTACCTTTTCTTAAATGACATGATGAATGCTATGAAAGTACACATTCTTTATTGTACTTGTTTAGTACTAGGAGTACAGAGGGAATAAATACTTTTAATACTTGCTTAATAATAAAAAATGTCTTAAGATAATCAGGTCCAGAAAGAAGGCTTTGTTTTGCTTGAATTGTCTAGCTAACGTCAACAAATGAATAAATATATCTGCTTGTGAAACATTTTACTGCATTATCATGCTAGGAAAAAGCAATCAGATACAGGATAAGTTTCTGTGATCTATAGTTAACTATTCCTTCGTAATTGTATTGCAAAATCTGTTAGTAGCCTCCCAAAATTCATCAAAGATGTAGATTACTGTCTTTTTTATGAGTTTTCTATGTGATTGTCAACCTCAACAATGCTGTTGATTTCTAATACATTATAGATGGTTATACTTTTTTCCCCTTTATCCAAATTTGATAAAGGAGCCTACCTGAGCTTCAACAAACTTTTTATTTAAATATTTCCAACTTCCCGTTTATTTTCTCTCCATGAGCCATACTATATTAAAAGTATCAGCGAAAGTTTACAACCTTTTAGCCAGTTCATATGATTTGTGGATTTCCAAGTCATACATTTACAGAAAAAAGTCATTATTTCCTTCTTTATATTCCCCACCCCCATTCCCAACATACTTTTTGGAAGGATAGATCCAGCAATAGGAGGGAATGGCATCATTTGGGAGATCTATGTCAAATCTTCTAGTCTTATATTATTTCCTTCTCCTATAGATACCATCTCAGAAATCATGCACAAAGTTTTCTAATCATATAAGCGAGTTTTATGAAGTTAAAATGTAGTCTGGACTGAGTTGTATCTATGTTGAGTTGCAGACAGCTTTAAAATGGACTGGGTTTTTAGGGAAGAGTAGTGATAAGAGCTTAACATGGGATGAGATATGTTTTATCGCAACCAGATATCTTGGTTGTGATAAAACATAT
>JANHFL010005215.1:186721-197565 GCA_032468155.1 Oxyrhabdium leporinum
AAATATGCTGCAATGAAAGAAGAGTGAAGTGGCTTGATTTTCAGCATTAACAACACTACCAGTATCTAAACTGTTTATAACAATGCTCATAGAACAAAATGCTTAATTCATAATTGCTAACAAAAGAACTTCAGTCTGAGTTTAATTCTTTGAATTTGCACATGCTCATTTTGAAATTAAATATTTCACGCACCACAGAGTCTCCCTGGTTATGTTGCTTACAAGTGTCACTCAGTTGAATATCAATGCAGTCTATGCATCCACCAGTTGTTGTAGATGTCATGACCCATCAAGTGATGCTGCAGAGTGTCCTTTTAAGCTGATTGTTTAAAATCTCAAATCCTGTATATTGAACAGATTCCAGCTGTTAAGGAGCCAAATAGCACTGGAAAAATCTGGAGGCAACTGTTAAGCAGGACACAAATGAACAGAATTTTACTATGAATACATTAGCATACAGGCCTTCTTTGTATAATATTCATTGCACATTCTTGGATCATTTCATAGCTGTTTCTATGACAACACAACATAATTTCCCCACAAAATAGGTCTCTGATATCCAGGCAGGCTTACACATGTCACTGAAAAAAGAATGATTGCTAGTATTTAGTGAACTGGCACCATGTTAAGGATATTGTTTGAACAGATTGCTTATTTTGAATAAGTTGGAACCAGATTTAATCACAATCACAGTCTCTGAAGTCAATGGGACTTAAATTTTTGAGCTGCAGATAGAGGGCACATAACATTTTTAGCTTCTATCCATTTTGTCTCTGGAACTTAAAATCTCTAATGAGGACACAGGATCACACATTGTAATTGTATATAGACATTTGTTCATTCATTAGTTTTTAAGATCTATAAGGTACCCAACTGAAACAGTGTGAGGTACATAGAATCAAACAAAAAGAAGGAAAAACAAAAACATTATAACTATAAACAGTACATAACTACAAAATGTAAAATGGTGACCAAGTTCACAACAAGCCAACTATGAGGGGATACCAGACTCAACCAGGAGCCACTGCCAGCCAGCAGCCAGGGCCGCTGGGCCAGTCCAGTCTGGGAACAAAGCAAGGGGCCATGGGCCTGCTGATGCCAGGTAGCTCACCTCGCCAGCCACCCCTCTGGCTACATCCTGCGGACCAGATCCCCCTATATGGGCATTTTACCCTGGTCAGGGGTGGATTCAATGGATGCCAATGGATGCTAGTGCTCGCGCTCCAGCACTGCCACCAGCACCCCCCCACTTCAGAGCCACTTTTGATGAGATACATGAAAACCTGGCATATTTCCTGAATTGGATGTGGTACCACCTCAACCGCTACAGAGGTCAATACCAGTATGATCAAGAGATGGTTTTGTCCATTTCTGACAATATGGAGGGTGAAGTGGCCAATCGCATCGCCCAACTGCATGACAAGGGGGCTCCTGAGCTGGAAGACACTGATGCTGCAGCTGCTGAGGACCCAATTCAAGGACATGGCCTAGGGACAAGAGGCAAAGGCTGAAATTAAGGACCTAAAGCAAAGAGGTTTCCCCGCAAAAGAACTGGTGTGGGATTTCCGAAGAGTGGCGGGAAAACTAAGAGACTGGCGGAATGTTTTTCCATCTACCATTTCAAGGAGGCCCTGGACCAGAACTTTCAGCAGGTTTGCGCATACCGAGGAATCCCTGAATGCTTACAGGAGTGTTACCGCATGGCAGTGGCCATGGATCTCGAGATCCACCTGCACTGGAAGCCTACACGGAAAAAAACCTAAGTGAGCCCTGGGACACCAAACCAGCATGAAGCAACCTGATGAGCCAAGACCAACCTCAACTGCAGCCATTAACTGCTTCAGATGTGGCCAATATGGCCACTGAGCATCAGAGTGCCTGGCCCCGGCACCAATTCCCCAGGTGAGAACCCCAGTCGGTCCCAAAGGGAAAAGGACCCCTGTAACCCAATGGACAAAGGGAGACTTGCCAGGCAAGCGTCAGGATTCCTTCCTCATTTGCCAAAAGGGAGGAAACACTGGCTCCGGAAGCCCCTCCAGCCATCGCCAGTGACAGCAGTGAGGCCAATGAGGATGACCCAATGGTAAACAAGGCCATCCGCCCCTTTGCCATAAGATCACAGATAGTGGTTCCATAACAAGAGCCTAAGAGGACATAGAGGTCATCACAGACCCTAATCAGCTTTTCTATTGTCCAGAAGCTAGGATAAGCACAAAGCTCCTGGTGCACCCCATATGCTTTGAGCGATGGGACATTAATAGGCAGAGCCCCTGCCACCCTAGTCACCAAGCTAGTGAGACTGGAAATGGGCCACCATTAGGAGCTCATATGCTTTGTAGTGGTGCCAAAAATGACAGAGTCAGTCATTTTGGGCCTCACTTGGTTGGAGAAGTGGGGACCTGCCATCACAAGGGAAGACGGCTACTGGAAGTTAAAATTAGGAGTGGGGCCACTGCCACCCCCTTCTAGGGACAAAGCCCAACACCACAGCCACAAATAACCCCAAAACAGGTGAGAAAGTAGCTGCCATCACTGACGCATCACCGGGCTGCCCCCAGCTGCCCAAAGAGTACAGAGACCTGGCAGACGCATTTAGCAAGCACGAATGCAGTGCCCTACCCCCCCCCACACTGACCCACTGACTGTGCAATAGAATTCATACCAGGGGCCAAGCTGCCCAAGCCGAAAATGTATTCCATGACCTCCAGGAAAATGGATGAACTAAGAAAATACGTTGACACCAACCTGGTGAGGGGATTCATTCAGCCCACCAAGTCTAGGGTGGCTGCCCCGGTGCTTTTTAAAGAGGATGGATCGATGAGGCTCTTTGTTGATTTTAGAGGAATTAACGCAGTGTGCGTAGAAAACACCTATTCTCTGCCCCTGATGAAGAACATGCTAAACCACCTGGCAAAGGGAAAGGTGTTCACCAAGCAGGACTTATGGGAGGCTTACTATCGGATGTGGATCAAAGAGGGAGATATGTGGAAAACAGCCTTCAATTGCCCACTAGTTTCCAGTTCAAAGTAATGCCATTTGGACTACAGGGAGCCCCTGCAGTATTTGTGCAGGTGATCAGTGAGGTGCTACATGAGCACCTCTGCTGGGGGGTTTTAGTCGGTCTGGAAGACATTCTCATATTTAGTGAAATCATGGAGGAGCATGTCCAAAATATACGAGAAGCTGCCAAAGTGCAAGTTTCACAAGACCTCCCTAGACTAGAAACTGCTCACTGATACCTTGTCCAGGAAACCCCAATTCAACAGTCATCATGAAGAAATAATTGATGCCATCATCCCTCCCTCATAACCGGCGGCTCAAGCCATTACCAGAGGCCAAGCTGGACACTGGAGCAGCCTGGCAGAGGACCAAATGCCCTTCTATCCTGGTATCATAACCATTAGACCAAACTGGCTCTTTCACGGACTTATTCCAAAATGCCAAGGTTCCATTGTTCCTTTCCTGAAGAATAAAGAAGTTGGATTAAACAAAGCATCGCTTGAATTTCTATTATTTGGCAGGGAGGGCTAAGGATAACATTTTATCACTGCCCAGTTTGTCTTTTAATATCCTCAGTCATACACTATTAGATTCCCACCCACCCCCCTCCCTCCAGTATTACACATCTTTAAATCCCTTACAAGTGGGACATGGCTGAATTCAAATAAAAAGAAAAGACCACCAAATGACTTCATAGGCAATTACTGTGTGTATTTATTGATTGAAATGCTGAACAATGTACTTGTTCTAATTTGCAACACACAACCAGCCACGAGAAGCTGCATGGATACTGATGAAAAAGGCAACTATGCTGTTTGTATGAGAAGAAACCATTGCTTTTAGGTGGCTTTTTACAAGCTTTCCAATGTTGTATAATGTTTTCTCTTCCAAGAAAAGTTAGTATCAGTTTCTCCACCAAAGACTAATCTCAGGTCCCTTTTCAATAGTAGAAAAAAGTACCTGCAGCTACTTTGCTGCCCCCCTCTGGCACACACATGACATACTGGGAGAGTTCTTTAGTTAACACACAAAACAAACATTGGTGTGCATCTTTCAAAACTATCAGTCAGTGAGAATTGACACCAGTACAGCATCCTCAGCTAAGCTGAATGGTGTACATTTCAGCAAAAGCATGGGAAATTATCAAATTCTGCATAGTTATTGGTTTAAATATGTACTTTATATATTTTATAATACTTTTGGTATCAAGTACTATACTTTCCTTAGCTTAGAGCAGAGATGTCAAACTCAATTTTCACTGAGGGTTGCATCAGGGTTGTGTTTGACCTCGGAGGGCCATGATGGGCATGACATGGGACTTACCTCTTCATTCTCCTTTCTTCTTCCTTCCCCCCTTTCCTTGTTTCTCCATTCTTGCTCTCTTCCCATCTTCCCATCTTTTTCTTTTTCTTTTCTCTTTCTCCTTTTCTGTCCCTTCTTGCATGGTCAAATACAAAAGGGGAAACAGTTCTACTTTTGTTTTGTTTTTAGTTTGTTTTGATAGCCCTCTGCGAGCAACAATGGAGCTTGGAGGGGCCACGCGCAACCCCCCTTTTTGGCCGTGATGGCCACCTGCAGCCCTCTGCCAATGTTTTCATGGGCAGAGGCACCATGGGCCGGTCCTTTGTTGTTTCCAGGATGGCCCTGCGGTCCAAATCTAAGCACCCCGTGGGCCAGATTCTTTAGTAGTATCAGACTTTGATACTACTGGCTTAGAGGATGCCTCTGGGCTATCATCAGATCAGAGGTCACCTGCAGAAATCTTCCTCAAATTTAAGTGTACAAAAATTAAAAAACCCTACTGCATGCACGGCGGCTGTTTGAGATTTGGTTAGTTTGCAACAGAAGGCAAGTATTAGCTGAGGCCTTGTCAGAGCTCTCTGTGCTAATAAGGCAAAACACTGCAAGAATGCATTTCTCAGGACATGAAGGGTCAGAGAAATAGATTTATTGCGGCAAAACTATGAAGCCATTGCGAAAGTGTTCCAGCAGCTGCTATGAATCAAATGTGAGCTTTCTGTATGTCTAGCAATCAATGGTCAAATTTCAAGCACTTCTTCCTCCCACACAGTCCATGTAAAGGGTTAGAAGCAAATCCTTTTTTGGGCCAGAGATACAGTTTCCATCTGTTCCTCATTTTGGTAATAGCCTGATCTTCCATCAGGTTGTTTACCTTTGACAGTGTGAGAACTAACTTTTAGAGGACTGTTCACTGCTGGCTTCCCCACTGGACAATAAATAGCTTAAATTGCTGGTTTGCTGCAGTATTTCCTACAACAGTATCAGTGTCTCTGAGCCTATGTACTCGGTCCCTACTCTTCCTATAGTATCCTATTACTCCCTGCCTCCTCAAAATGGAAGAGCAGCAGCCACATTAATTTCATTAAGTTCTGTTTTGATGAAAAAAGTTTTTATTACTTGTGCGGTATGTCTCTGCATGCAGCATGATACCTGGAAGGAAAATTAAATGATAGGCCTGAATTTTCATCGGAGATAATTTCTGGTAGAATCCCAAAGTAAATCCTGGGAATTGGGTTGGATGCGTAAGACCAGCATTTGGCTATGTACTCATGAGAGAGCTATTCCAGTGAGAAAAGGTTGGATTAAGCAATAATTCATTAACCCACTAAAATGTAAAATGCCTGAACAGTTCCCTGAAAACCAGGGCTTCTGCAGCACATTGTAACTGCTTTTGAAAACGTGCTCTTTGTACGGAACAAGTATGTATGCAGTTTGTTTTATGATCCAAAATAGCAACAAATACTAGGAATGTATATACATAAGAAATTCTGAAAAGTTAACTGGGTCTCAAAGTTTATAGCAAAAAATAAAACACAGTTGTGTTTGTATATATAAAGCTGAATTTGATTGTGTTGTAGAAATGCTGTTTGTCACTTTATTAATCAAACCATGCACTTTTATCCTAATATTTCCTATTGCACATTTCTTTTCCTAAACAATGCCTTTGCACTCTGTAAAGACGGAAAACACACTATGTGTCATAGGTCACTGCCTTTTTAAAGACACCACTATGAAATTCAGCCTGAGAAGAAATTTGAAACAAACTTGTCCTATGTTTTTCTTTTGAGCCTAGCTAAAGCCAGATGCACTTCCAGAGAATAATTATTTATTTTATTGTTAGATTTTTATCCCACCTTTATTACTTTATAAGTAACTCAAGGCACAATTTTCCTCACCTCAAGAACCTATGAAGTGGGTTGGGCTGAGAGAGAGTGATTAGCCCAAAGTCACCCAGCCAGCTTTCTCCCCTAAGGTTGGACTAGAAGCTTCCTGGCTTCTAAGCCAGCACCTTAACACTATACCAAAACTATCTCTCTCAGATAGGGTTATCATTTTTTTAGAGATGCAGTGATACAGTGATGGCTCTTGAGTGTTAAACCTTGTTCAGTAAATATAGTAGCATCAAAACCACCCTCCTTGACCTACTTGAGATGAAGAGGATTCCAGCATGAAATCAACTTTAGCAAACTTTTCATTATGGCATTAAAGATCCAGAATCCGAAGAGAATAGGCATTTGTGGCCCAATATTGTAAGGGTGCTTGCTTAAATTTCCTGATGAGATATAGCATATAGCTATTTAAATAGAAAGTCCTATAGGCTTATTGTCTAGGTGTCATCTTGGACTTCTTGCTTCAGGGGCAAATGGCCAAGGGAGCCTTTGTATAGATTCATCCACTTGTGCCCATTCCTGGAACAAGAGGTCCTTCATATGTCTATTTATCTTCTAGTCATCTCACAAATGCAATATTGTAAGACTTGGAGCTGCTCTTGAAAATCATTTGAAAGGTCCAGCTGTTCCAGAATGTAGTGACATGAGCAGTAATGGACTTGCTATGGTATACATGATACTATTACTCTGTGAGCTTCATTGGTTGCCAATTGGTTACACGTCTATTTCAAGATACCTATGGCTTCCTTGTAAAGCCATTAATAGTGTGGGGCCTAATTACTTGAGGGATCACCCAACTCTGATTGTTTCCTCTTGTCCAATGAGATCTGGTAAAGTGGGTACACTTCAAGTCCTGCCAATTGGATTCTTGGAAGCTTGTTGATCACTTTTCCTGCCCTCTGGAATTATATTCCTCAGGAATCTGTATGGTTTCTACTATAATTATGTTTTGAAAGGTGCTGCAAACATGGCTGTTCTCCCAGGATAGTGAGAGAGCACTTGCAAGATTTTGTCTTGTAAGATTTTGTCTTGTTTGTTTGGCTTTTCTATTGTCCTAGCTTTTTTACTATGTAAAGCATGCGGAATTGGTTGGAGTTGCGTTTCTTTAAACCTATGTAAATTATTAGTATTAAGTTTACCATTTAAAATTGTCCAATTGTCCTATGGTTTGGAGTACTGCCTATAAAGAACTACAAGGAAGGAGCTCTACCCAGAGTCTTTCTGTGAGAGAGATGGACAGTTTCTAAATTTGATATATAAATATAAATAAAATGAAAAACGTCACAAACAGGAATTCTCTCAACCCTGCCCCTATCAAAGTTGTGCTATTCTATGGACAGGGTTCAGCACAGCGTGCAAGAAAACTTAAAAATAGTCCAAATTCCTTTTACTTCTGACCTTTACTAATCAGCGAGTGTTATCCAAAGACTAAATGTGAGTAGCCACCAGTATTTGCTCACTTGCTTGCTTTCTGTTTCTGCAGCATCAAAAGTTTCATAGGAAAAAAAATGAGCCAAAATGTCACAAATTTCATATTAGACAATGAATGTGCATAAGGGAGAAAAGGCAAAGCTGGTAAAAAGGCCTTCCTTTGGAAAACTAATCCTTCTTGCTTCATTATCCATATGTTAGATGCAAAAACAGAAGACAGAGACAGGGAGATGGGCGACAGGAGTGGAGAGGAGAGGAGAGGAGAGGAGAAGAGAGGAGAGGAGAGGAGAGAAAGCCCGTACTTTCTTATTCTTTTTGCTCCTCCCAACATCCATTTTAAGTACCAATGAAGGATGAATTACAAAAGAGCAAGAAACTATTCCTGTGTACTTAAGCCTTTGTGAAGGGATGTGGTTTATGTAGTCCAGGGCTGTCAAACTCCTGACCTGCGGCCAGATACATCACGTGCTGGCCATACCCACGCCAGGTTTAGCAAAGGGGAAAAAAGTCCCGATATGTCACATGATGCCGCTGTGACGATGTGAGTTTGACACCCCTGATGTAGTCCATAGGATTATAATGAAAAAAGCCACCTCCTTCCTTTCTCTCACTTTGCAGCACTCTTTCATATATCCTTCCTGGCCTTGTAGATGAAATCATTGCACAGTTGTGTTATCAATAAAGGAGAATATTTGTAGCTCCGGGTTGAAATGGGGAGTCCTTCGATGCTTCTGGAGACATTTCATTGCCTAAATTAGGTAACATCATCAATGCTAGTGACTGATGTTACCTAGTTTGTGTAATGATGCTAGTAGACATAAGCAGAGGCAGGCTGCTCTTGCTTTGGCAAGAGGTTCGCTGGTTGTGCATGTGCATTCGCGCCGCTTTGGGGCTCATGCGAAGCTACAGGGAGGCAGCTGATGATTGCAGCAGCACCGGTGAGTACAGCAGGGGTGGCGCGGAACTCACCTGGTGAAAAGGGGCGGCAAAAAGGTGACTTATTTAGCCATAGCTTAGGGCAGGGGTGGGTGGGCAGGCCCAGCCAAAGCTCAGAGCAAGAGGTTCAGCTGAACCTCTGAATCCATGCAGCAGCCCAAACCTGGAGCTAAATTCCCATTTATTAGAGAGAACAAAAAAAATGACAACTGGAAAATTTTATTTTAAGACACAAGCTGTTGTCAACCGCAACTCACTGATGCCTTTTATTAAAACTTGTCTTAAGTGCTGATATTCCGATATTTTGTGCTGGCATAGACTACTACAGTTCATCTCCCACAATAGTAGAGTTCTGCTGATGTTCTCTTACCAAGCAGTGTCCTTAGTCTGCTCTCTTACCATGAGACAAAGAATGAGAGAGGAGGAACAATTTCCTGCCCACCCTTAGGAAGAAGAAAAGTGCCTGGAGGTTTTCTGCCAAGACCTCCCTCCACTCTGAGTTGAAGGAAAAGGAAGTGAGATCACCGTTTATCCTTTGATCACTTCTCTAATCAATGAGGTGCCTTCCTATAAAGTAGGAGCGACCCCACTAAGCTCCATTTCGCAGACACATGCTTAACGCCATGTGTATTTAGTCAGGCTTTCATTTTCAAAGCAGGAGAAATACCAGCTGTAGGACACCTGTAAGGACATCTTGCTTCCCAGCTGAGATAAACATAAAATGATGGCTACATCACTTAGTGAACGAACCATAAAATTCCTTTAAAAGAAAAATATTTATAAAACCAGTTCATGGAAGTTAGCCATTCCTTACTGTCATTAAGGCCGAAGCTTTCATTTCTTTCCTGAAAAGAATGCTTTAGTTTCATTCTGAAAATTCTGATTTCTCCCACTAGCGGAAGAAAACTGATTATTTCACGTCAGATTAATTGCAGCTGTCATGGCAGACATTACCTGCACATCCTACCATCAAAGAAGAGAGTTTCCCCCTCACTCTTTCTTGAAGGAAAAATGTATTGTCATACGAAATTTGAGGCAATCTGCTGGCATTAATTCAATCTCCAAATCAATTGCGGCTGAGAGACCCTCCTGTGTGCTATTTTAGGTATTGCTTCATGCTTAATTGATAATATAATCAAAGCACAAGAAAAATGTTATGAAGTTACTGAGTAAAGACCATTATTTCCGTTTTACTTTGATTGAAACTGATTTCATGGGGGGAAAAAACATGCAGTGGAGTCATTCATTTATTTTAAGCACTTGTCCTTCTTTTACATTCTCTTTTCATCCTTTTGTTTTACAAATTTATTTGGTTCAAGATGACCTCAGAACATTGGGAAGGCAGAAAACAAACTGACCGTAGCCAAAAAGTCAGAACAAACTACCTTTGTTCAGGCAGTTGGGAAGACAACACATACAGGAATCCACCTGTGACCTTCGCATGTTGCTGGATAATGTTAATCTGGATGTTAGTCTTCTGCTGTTGAGAAGCCTGGTTGTACAAGGTTCTGGAAAAGTATAATTCCATTTAGCCCTAGATGGCCATGTCAGGTCTTCTGAGGCATGCATCAAAACATTCTTCATTGCATCAGTCCTTGCAGCAGATATATTCTTGCATCTCTGCATGCCTTCTTTTATGAAAGTTTTGAGGGTGGAAAGGTGAAGACAATATCACCCCAAATGTAGGAGGTTTCATCGCCACCCCATAACAGTAACCATTCACTTCTCTAACTTATATTGTGTAGTACCATAGTTAAAGAAATTCATTGGTCCTAAATCACTACCAATAGAATTGTGTCTTATCTGTCTTGCTCATGTTCAAATGGGATGGAATTTTGGGAACTATTTTTCCTATAAATGTATTTTATTCAATGCATTTGTTTTGGGAATCTCCCATAGTATCTTAGTGGGAGACAAAGAGATTGCTGACCTGACCTACCAGACAACTTGGGGAGAGGAAAACATTATGTTCTGTAGCATTCACAAAAATCAAGCAGAAATAAATGACGGAAAGAAGCCAGTTTGGCAATAATAACTATATTTATTATATATTGATGTCTGATTTAATTCCTATGGGGCAAGGAAATACCATGTACAACTGGTTTTGACAGATCCATTCATCTGTGTAATTACAGCCATGTGTTCTTGCTTTGGTGGGCTAATTTTTAAAAAAACTTTAAAATGTTGCTATTGTTTGACGACAAGTAGGTCTCTCTCTCTCTCTCATTCTCTCTCATTCTCTCTCTCTCTCTCTCTCTCTCTCTCTCTCTCTCTCTCTCTCTCTCT
>JANHFL010005215.1:219742-239446 GCA_032468155.1 Oxyrhabdium leporinum
TAATAATAATAATAATAATAATAATAATAATAATAATAATAATAATAATAATAATAATAATAATAATAATAGAATTTGTTGTATCAGACAAGTTTTGCGAGTCTTACTTCTTTTTCCTTTTGATCCAGACCTTGACTAAATCTCACCACCATTTCTGTGTTCTGTAAAAGTGAGAGTGTTCAGTTAATCATGGGAGTTCTTGAGTAGTACTCCAACTGGAGCAATCCACAGTCACCATCCGCCAATGTGGCAGCAATCTGCGTAGGCAAGCACAAGGTAGGGGAGAGATTTCCATAGAAGGAATGGAATGTTTACCAGACAGAAGTGAAGAAAAACAGACTCACAAATAAATAAATAATAATAATACAGAAAGAGGAACAGCTAAAGACTTTTTTGTTTGAAGTCTGCCAAGTCAACATCCATTTTGAGGAAGCATACGATATTGCACCAAAGTCTCTCTCTCTGCACTTCTGTTCATATTTCTCAAGTATTGACTGAATCATCCATATAAAGCCATGTGCTGGACTATATTTAAGCTATTAGATTTGGACTGGATTTGCATTATTACACTAAGCCATTATTTCACTGAGTATGTCATAATTGGACAAGTTATGATCATGCCAATTCCTAACACTGGTGGGAATCACATAACAAACTAGGCAAAACTAAACAGATTATTTTATGTCTTAGCACAGTGGTGAATCCAACCGCAGGATACAAAACAGACCTAATTGCTAATAATCAGCAAATAAATGGAAGAGACCAAAGTTCTACATAGTTTATGCTATGCATGTAAATAGGTCGCATTCAGTCTCTAACTGCTGCAGACAGAGTAGATTACTTTGAACTCATGAGAAAAATAAGGTGTTAGGAAAGAAAGGCAGACTTTGATTCTCTGTTGATTTCTTTCCAATGAAATCTCAGTAAGGACAATTCAGTGACTTCCTTCCATTAAAATCACCTGTGTTGCACAGAATCAGCAAAAGTGGAGTGCAAAAACTCAGACAAATTGAATTTTCATCTGAAGAGTGATGTTAAGAATCTTCTGTATTTCTAGCTACCATCTAGTGGTGATTGAGAGTTTTGTAGGCAGAACTAATAGCCCTTGTGATACATAAATTGTTGGTAGCTCTTTTCCTAAGAGATTTCCACTTAGAATACCTAGTGGTGCTCAACCATGCCAAAACATTCATATGATATTAAGAAGACATGGTAGACATCATTTTCATTTTGTGGACATTCTTCTATTCTCTATAAAATAGAATTACACATTTTAGTGTGATCAAATTTGCTACATATGAATTACAAGTAACATCCTGGATTGTATGTTCACTGTGCTCAACATTTGGGCAAGAAATAGCAGTTTAGAAATCCAGTATTAATGTCATTGAGAAGACTACTATAATTGTCAGCAGAAGCACACTTGTGTTGTTGTTTTTTCTCCTTCGTTAGCGAAAATTGCTTTAAGATTTTAAAGGAGTTAACATTATTCAACTCAATAATGTTCAGAATGCAAACCCTCTGATAGTCAGAATAGTGACAGAAATCTGCCAATATAGGGCACTTGCAGAAACTGACATGCACAGATATTCTGGAAAGTGTACATGGATGTGCATTTAGAAACAGAAGGAAATATTAGATTGGAAGAAAGACAAGGATCTGTGTTTGTTGCTGAAGCCTTTTCTTCCTCCCACATTCTCTTTTGCCCAGTGTCAATTCTTAGTCATAACTTAAAACATAAGCATGCCCTCCTTTTTTCTTTGCAATTCATAATTATAATTTAAAACATACTTAGGCCACCTATCTGTTGATGATGGTGTTGTCATCCATTTCCTTTATTGTAGCTTGATATTGCTCTATATTGTTTTTTGGTCTATGATAGTATCTTTTAAAATAAATTAACTTACAATTCTTGTAATAGTGCCCCTTCTACATTTTTATTTGATTTAATCCATCTGTGTAAGTAATACTGCTCCCCAATCTTCCACTAACAACTATGTAAGCAAAAAAATTGATTGCTCCAAAACCCAGTGATGTTTGCCTCCGACTATTGTCATAGAGTTGTATTGTACTTTTTTATATACTTTTCACTCCATACTCCACTCCACACTCCTCTCAATTTCCTTTAAAGCATTACAATGAAAGAAACAGTATGTGGACACTAGAAAAAAAGAGAACAGGCACAGAATCAGAACAGTAAACCACAAATGTATGCCAAGTTTATAAAATTTCATTGTGAAACACTCAGCTGCCATTTTACAAAAAAATCCTTGTTTTGAAAGAATTATTATCATTTAATATTATTACATGATGAAAATCCATTTTTCCCTTTGTAAGAATGACAGTGTCACTGTACCAACTGTTGTGCTAGTAATTTATAGGCAGAGATTTAGCAGATCAGAGATTTAGAATAACGTTTAAGTTTGTAGGGACCACCCATGAATCCATCAGGTTATCTAGAATAAGTATCTTTACAACCTGTGGAAGACAATGAACAGCTCAGTTCAACCTGTCTCACAAGCTTATGGCGACAGTAAGAGGAAGAACCTCTTGTAAGTCAACCTGATCTCTTGAGGAAAGGTAGGACATGAACCTAACATTTTTAATTATTAAAATCTATGGAGATTCTCAGTCATCCAGGTCATGGTTGTCCCAAAGATGCTTTTTCAGGAGACAACTGGACTTTATTGTTTTTTTCTTTGAAGACATTTCATTTCTTATCCAAGAAGCTTCTTTAGCACTGGCTGAATGGTAGGGAATGAAAGGATTTATATACCTTGCAGACAGCTGGTCATTTGCATTTGTTTAGGAAGTAGCTAAGGCCACTTGGAGGTTTATCTGTGTCCTCAAGATCACCTGAGTAGTGCAAATGGGGGGTGGAGCTGCAGGATGTTTTCTGCCAGGAGGAAATTGAAAACTCCAGTCAGCTCTGACTGGATTCCAACTATCCAGTCAGAGCTGAAGAAGCTTCTTGGATGAGAAGTGAAACATCTTCAAAATAAAAATAAGAAAGTCCATTTGCCTCCTGAAAAAGCACCTTTGGGACAACCATGACCCGGATGACTGAGAATCTCCATAGACTTTTAGCTATGCACTTTGGGATGAATACTCTTTGAATGGTGTGAGTGTATAAATGGATTTCCAGAAAAATTGTAGATTACAGGAACCATTTGCACTTCAGTTTGAGATGCAGACAACACAAACTCATCCCCAACAGCCTGCGCCTATCTTCAATAGTGAAGGGACACAGGGCAGAAAACATCCTGCAGCCAAGAAGGCTCCACCCCCCATTTGCACTATTCAGGGGACCCAGAGGACCCAGATAAACCTCCAAGTGGCCTCAACAACCCTATAAAAGAATGCAAATGACCAGCTGTCTGCAAGGTATATAAATCCTTCCATTCCCCACCATCCAGTCAGGGCTGAAGAAGCTTCTTGGATGAGAAGTGAAATGTCTCAGAAAAAGAAAAAAACAAGAAAGTCCAGTTGCCTCATGAAAAACCACCTTTGGGACTTTTAATTATTGCATATATTAAATTTAATTTCATTAGAAGCATGTATATGGAGTGCGTAACTGAAGAAGCTGAACCTTTGAAATATCTCCTTGAACGTATCCCTCCCAGGCCAAGATGGGTCTGAAGGTTTTTGCATATGAACTGAATAAAGTTCTTTCAGTTTATGTGGCATGAAATAACTTGAACTGACAGTACAATTTTATTTGAAAGCTCAAATGAAAAACAGAACTGACTATATTTTCAGAATAGCAAAACAGATCAATAACTGGAGTTAGTAAATGAATCTTTATGTACCACAATGTTCATAAACATAAGGAGGCAAAACCAGACAACATATGGTTCTCATTGAATTTCCTCCTTCCTGCCTCCCGCATTTTAACATCACAACACTCACCCACTGGGAATAACATCAGCCCCTGTTGTTTTATCATCAGGAAATACTGAGAGTTAAAGTTATTGAGGGAGGAAAAAATCCCCACCACCCATGGTTACTGGGTTTTTTAAAAAATACTTCATAATATTTACCTCTGTTTATCCAGAGGAATTGTGTAAATGATTGACACAGTATATTTTCTAGCCCTGGATACTTCACACTATTTCATTTAGCCATTGTTTTACCATCTTTGATTGCTGCGTTTTTGGACTATTATAATACTGATTCAGCAGAATAGCAATTATACACACTCAAAAATTCTTAAAGAGAAATCCCGAGTAGTAGAAGAAAATCTTATATCCAACAGCAATAGTCCATAAATTCATTTTCTGGTATGACCGGGTCCTAATCAAATCTTATACTTAGTAGCAAAAATGAGTGTCAACTGGACAACTGTTAAATTTTAGTTCAATAAATGGCTGCATTAATAGAAAAAAGGAAATTTAGGTATATGGTATGTATTTCACAGAAAGACATGCTTAGAATTCTGCAATATGATAAAAATAAATTAGAAACCTATTCTACTCCAAGTTGCCAATTTCCACGCTGGAGAATTATTATGGTCAAATGAACCTTCCTCACCATTAGGTCCAAAAATCATGGATGATGGGATGTGTATTATATATAGCTTTATATTGGGCAAAACAAAACAAAAAATACATACGTGGGAATATATAATTCACTGGTAAAGGAAGAAGGTTTTTTTTTTAATCTCTTTAAAAAAAAACTACATAAAAGCATTATTGCTTTCTATGTCCTATATCAGGAGTGTCAAACTTGATTTCACTGAGGGCCACATCAGGGTTGTGTTTGACCTTGGGAGACTGGGGTGGGCATGGCCAGGATGGGTGTGGCCAGCATGACATCACTTATGTCGAGGGTGTCTGTGCAGCCCGAGCACTCTGCCAGTGAAAACGGGCTCCCAAGCTCCGTTTTTGCTGGCTGAGGCACCGCAGGCTGGTCCCTTGCTGTTTCCGGGGCAGCCCCACAGACCAGATCTAAGCACCCCACGTCTGGACCCCAGGCCTTGAGTTTGACACCCTTGTCCTATTGGTAATGATTGGAAAATCAAGAATCCTTTCTTTAATCCCCTGAATAAAGCAAGAGAAAATAATTGATGGCAAAAAATAGATTTATGAAACTATAGTCAGATTAAGGACTCTAGTACAATTGAAATCACTTAGTCTTTCCAAAAAGAGAGTGCTGATCAATTGTGCTTCTCATAGTGAAGGCAAAAACAGATGACGTTACCATGTATTAATTCCACCCTCAGAGAAAATAGAATAATAGAGTTAAAAGGGACCTAAGAGGTCTTCTAGTCCAACCCCCTATGTCAGGGGTGTCAAACTCAATTTCATTGAGGGCTACATCAGGGCTGTGTTTGACCTTGGGGGGGCAGGGGGGCATGGCCAGGATGGGTGTGGCCAGCTTTATGTCACTCCTTTTGGGGACACCTGTGGTGGCCCGAGCACTTTGCCAGTGAAAATGGACTCCCGAGCTCCATTTTCAGCTGCGATGGCCTCCTGTAACCCTCTGCCAGTGAAAACAGAGCTCGGGAGGGCCACCTGCAGCCCTTGCAAAGTCTGTTTTTGGCTGCAACGGCCTCCTGAAACCCTCTGTCAGTGAAAACAGACCTCACACGGGCTGTGGGAAGCCCTCCCGAGCTCCATTTTTGCTGGCAGAGGCACCATGGGCCAGTCCTTCACTGTTTCCCAGTCAGCCCTGTGGGCCAGATCTAAGCACCCTGCAGACTGGATCTGGCCTCACAGGAGTTTGAGTTTGACAACCCTGCCCTATACTATTTCAGACAAATACTTATCCAGTTTCTTTTTGAAAGCCTCCAGTGATGGAACACCCACAACTTCTGAAGGCAAGCTAACACGATTGTTCTCCTCATTAGGAAATTTCTCCTTAGTTCTAAGTTGCTTCTCTCCTTCAAATGAATGAATGAACAAATAAACAAACAAACGAACAAACAATAAACAATAAAGCCTTGTACCTCGAGTGTCTGGAAGAACATTGAATGGAGAAAATCAGAAAGCTCAGTGAGATTAAAACATGTTTTCATTGGCTTTGAAAACAGCAACCTTCATATTTATAAGGAAAGAATTATAACCGTTGTGCTATTACAGCATTCCTGGTAAATGAGGTGCTCAGGATATAGAAAGGGAGGAGAGAGGTAATTCTTTGTTTTTAAAAAGCTGCTTGTTATGCCTGCATGCAAGTGCATCATGATATTTTAACTTTGTATAAAAGCAGTTTAATGTTGTATATATCTTAAATACAAACAACATGCATAAAAGTATATTGAAGCAGAAAGACCTGCCCACAATAAATCAATCAATTGGTCATTGCTTTCCTTTCCCGAAACAGAAAGGTCAGTGTGGATAGCAGCAAAGGAATTGTCCATTGCAAGGATGTGATTTTGTAACTTTTCTGACTATTGCCAAAATATCTCAGTTGGGACAGGATTTTCTTATGCCATCTTAGAGCCAAGCCAACATGACCACATGACAACATCAGCTTAAATGGCAAATGCGGATGTTCTCCCCAAAGGCAAAACTAAACAAGTTAGAGAGTGAATAGATTTGTAGCCAAGTGAGTATATTTAATTGCCAACTCAGAAAGGAGAGCTGGTTTATTAGTTGTGGGATCAGAAAACAAGATTCCCCATAGGAACTGCATGTCTTTTTCCTTGAACATCTTTAGATAAGCCATTTCTTCTTCTGAAGCTGAGTTAGCAGTTGTGCTGCCAAGAGTTCCAGCTGAAGGGTCAAAGGTCATAAAACTGGATTCGCAATAATGCATATTTTTCTCCATTCATTTTGGAACAGTGCCAAGGGTAAAAAGCAATCAAACGAATTAAATGCCTTCTATGAACCATCAACACTTGCACAACTTATGACATGACACCTTTCTGTATCCATAACAAAAGGCTAGGTTTTCATTTCATTTAAAGTGTTATCTTGGATTACGTTTTTGGTTGTTGAAAACTGGGAAATTTATCAAGACATTGGTGTGATCACTTTATCTGTCAGATTTCCTAGATTTTAGAAGTTTCCTTTGAAAATCAACAAGCTAATCAACGTAGCCTTCTCCTTGACAAGGCAAATTCTTATTTAAAAGATACTTTTCTGCGTCTTGCTTTATTAACAATCCAGACTTAGTCGTGATTTCCTTGACCAGGGCTTAATAAACAAATTGCTCAACACGCTTTGCCATAAAACATGAATTATAAACTATAATAGCTAGCTTCCTACAATGTGCTAAGTCACAAACCAGCCACATTATGCCTGAAAGTTGTGTGAAGCTTTTTTAAATAAATAAATAAATAAATAAATAAGTAAATAAGTAAATAAGTAAATAAATAAATAAATAAATTCACATTCTACATTTGTCTCTGTTATTACTGATTATTACTACCAGATTCATTTAGAAAAATATATTTCTTATTGAGCAATTCTAGTGCCCAAAAGTACCAATCCGGAATGCAATTACTGTTTAACAATTCATTAGCCCTTATTTTTTGTAGATATTAAGCAGCCTCCATTAAATAGACTATGGAAGAGATTTTTTTTTCTATGCCCAGAAGAAATTCAAAAGATACTCTCCTGAAAATATTTAGTCCCTCTTTGAGGGAGATGGTTGGTTCAGAAATGTGAAAGATATAAACAAGCAAACAAACAAACAAACATCTTACAGATGAATACTTAATGATAGTTAAATATATCTATTCTACAGATAGGGTAAAATAGTACAGAAATATGGTTTTTTTTTAACTTTTATTCATCCTATATGCTCAGGCAGATTTAGCATACTGCAGATGGCTTCCAATAAACACCATCATCTGATGAGGCCTAGAAAGTATCACTTCACAGTTTTAGCACTTCTGTCGTAATCTCACATAAGATTCTTCTGTCTTGCACCTGGCTCTTCTCCTAGGCCTTGGGTGAGGGGTGGTTCCTATACATTTTATTACTTTTGTACGATGTATTTTCATCCAGATGTATGGGTTTTACACTGTAATTTAGGATTGGTATTATTGTTTATTAAATTTATAATAATGAAATAAACATTGGGTGATTACTGTGTGTGGCAGCAGCCAAAAATGCTAATACAATCCTTGGTTGTATAAATAGAGGTATATAATCAAAATCACATGAAGTATTAGTATCACTTTATAAAACTTTAGTAAGTTCACACGTGGAAGTCTGCATCAAGTTCCCATTTAAATTTTGGGCCACCCAAATAGGGCATTCTTAGTTTTCTACCCAAGTAAAATAGAGTTGATGTGGATGTAATGTAAGAGGCCCCTCAAATGTGGCTTTAATGTCCCACAGGTTGTCCGGTATGATCTTCTCTACTGAAAAAGAACTGCAATATTTTTGGATTGTCTTTACATTTGCAAACCCTGGGGAAAAAAAACCAATTATCGGTGCTATGACAGATAATTGATGATCGGCTCAAGAAAATCATTCAGAATTCCGTATCACGGCTTAATTTTTTTGCAGAATCCACTATTCATGGCAATCAGGCAGCCTGATTTCTCAAGGATAGAAAAAGCATTTAGGTTATATTCCTACCCCTAAAGGATTAGTAAGGGTTAGAACTGCATAAGACAGCATTACCAAGTTAGCAATGTGTTTTGTTTCTATGGTGCAGCAGTCATGAATCTGGTATTTCATGAATCCGACTGCAGATATGGGTTTATGAACTCTAGCCAACATTCTGTTTTGATAAGTGATATTTAAAAAAAATAAAATTTACCCCTACAATTTATGTAACATGCGCTGGAGTGACAGGCAGTACTATCAACCAGGTCTGTCTGACATGTGTTTTTGGTTCCCATAAAAAATAGAATGTAGCTGAGATACGCTGTATAAGAAAAGGAGTGGTTTAGATTGGTAATTAACTTGTAGCAAAACTAGAGACATCCAATGATCTCTGTACTCCCTCTGCTGGTTTCTTTAGTTCACATATTCACATATTTCTGTATTATTTCTTGTCCTTCCCACATTTCTTCTGTGATGAAACTCGTGGTGACTCTGATAGAGTCCCCAAGGAAATTTTCATCTAGTCAGCAAATGGAACTCATCCTGTTTAACTTAGTGATGGACTTGACCATTTATTGTCAGAGATTAACAGCTGTTTACTTATCTCCAGAAGTTGTGGGTACTCCAACACTGGAGGATTTTAAGAAGAGTTTGGACAATCATTTGTCTGAAGTGGTGTAGGGTTTCCTGCCTGAGCAGGGGGTTGGACTAGAAGACCATCCAAGGTCCCTTCAAACTCTGCTATTCTGTTAATATTCTGTTTTTCGGTTAGATATGGTAGATGCCCAGAGATGCCCAGCAAACATCTCGTTTGTGGATTTCCAACCCTTTATTCCAGTTACATAATTTTTAAGAGATTACTTCCATTAATAGAATTGTATCAGCTTCTGATATATAGCATCTTTATTTAGAACAATCATTTTATCATTGGTGGGGGATGGGAATGATGAAATGAACATTGTCCCATTGCAATGTAAGCTGTGTCCATTTTGCATTGCAGGTCATGAGATCACACACATGTACAGTACATTAGGGTCAAGCCCGCATCGTGATATTGTGACACTCACTCATTTGTGCAAAATTGTTGGATTCTGCGGATGTCTCTTTTCCTATGCCCCATGTTGTTCCCATAGGCACATTTAGAAAATAAATATAGTGTGTAGCTGCATTCCTGGTTTAGAAGAAAGTCTATCTGACCACGATTAAAAACAAAAGTAAGGAGAAATGGTTGAAACCACTAGAAAGTCAAGGTAGTGGAACAGGTTCACCAGTCTGCTGTAAGTGCCTTACAACTGGCTAAGTTTATTATGACATACATATCTCAATTAATATTGCGAGTCTCCGAGTCTAAATACCTGGTTGGCAAGCATTGCTAATGGATAAAATATCACACATTCAAAACCGTAGTACAAAATATATATCTATTTTACTCTATATCTGTTTTACTCTTTTTTTCCAAGTTTATAGGGAAATTTATCAATACATAACCTGGTGGAAAATATTTCAGATCCAAAACAGGATCCTTTCAAAATAAATGACGCAATGCCCCAGTCTGATACTATTAGAAGTGCCCATAAATATATGGTTAATACAGATGTGTTTCATTTAATTCAAATATCTAAATGATGACATGGATTGTTTTTAAGTTTCCATTTCAGCATTCAAATAACACATTGTAAATACCATTCATGGGAAATTTTATGTCCATACACTTTCTGGTCTATAATAGTTCAAATATACTTCAGCATCTTGAGCCCCTGCCTACAAAAGAATGCACTCAAGCTTATTTGCTTTTTTTCTCCTACATTTAATTTCTCTTATCGGTAAACTAAACCTTTTGTTTTGTGACTCTCTTGTTTGTCTCTATTGTCTTTATCATGGTGTCCTCCTTTCTGAGCCAGCATTAACTCTTGGCGATTGCCTGAAGAAGTCCCTACAGTTTTCTTGGCAAGGTTTTTCAGAAGTGGTTTGCCATTGCGTCCCTCCGAGGGCTGAAAGAGAGTGACTGGTGCAAGGTAACCTAGCTCACTTGATGCTAATTTGTGCCTATATTTCCATTCAAATACAGGTAGTCCTCGACTTACAACAGTTCACTTAGTGACTGCTTGAAGTTACAATGACACTGAAAAAAGTGACTCATAACCATTTTTTATACTTATGACCATTACAGCATCCCCACAGTTACGTGATTTATATTCAGATGCCTAAGAACTTTGTGTCCATTGCAATGTACCAGGGTCATGTGATCACCTTTTGCAAACTTCTGATAAGCAAAGTCAATGGGGAAACCAACTTTACTTAACAACCGTGTTGGTAATTTATACTGATTCACTTAACAAGCGTGGCAAGAAAAGTCATAAAATGGGACAAAACTCACTTAACAAATTTCTCACTTAGCAACAGAAATTTTGGGCTCAAGTGTAGTCATAAGTTTAGAACTACCTGTACATACCTTTAATGCATTTCTTGTAGTTAGGCAGTCGTTTTCCCAGTTTGCTTTATCTCTTTTTAGATTCAGGACCTCAGTCTACTATCAGAAACCCTGGGGGGTCTATTTTTGCTGACTAATAAAACCACATTGTACGCAGAAAGCATCCATAATCTAACTAGGTCTGATTTGAGTTAGATCAGGTTATTGAAATCCAGGGTTTTTATAACAGGTGTCAACTGTTGTAAGCTGATTGCAAGCTGATTGCAAGCTGATTTCCGAGAGTCCCCAATCTTTCTGCTGGCATGTTTTCTGCTATAATTGTTTGCTTGTTTGAGAGAAATGTGGATTGTTTTTGGTGGGCTGAGGATAAATGAGGTAAGAAAGTAACCTCCTCCCAATTATATTCTTAACTCTTTCCAATTAGCAAAGTCTGAATGAGCTATTTTTGTCCTTTGTTTTCTCTTTTTATCCTCCTTTTTTGCCATTTCCCATCTTTGATACATCAAGTGTCTCCTCTATCTTTCTTCCCTCTTGTTCCATTATGGAGACCAAAATTAAGGCTATCAAGAGGAGTTTAAAGCCACAAATCCCTCTTTATTTTTAAATATGTCCACATCTGTAAACAAGATTACATAATTCCAGCTCCCATAAAATCCGTGCCATAAATATATGGGTTTTTTGCTATATTAAACAGTTACTGTTAGATAGATTCCCTCAGAATCTCTCTAGTAATACAAAGGGGAGGACACACTCCCCTCCTTTTGGCTCTTCAGCAAGAGGAAAAAAAAATGTATCTGTACATGGTGGACATTCATATATTTCTTCCGCTCTCACCTCTCCCTATGCAAAGCATATATTTCTTCTTTCAGCACTCCTGCTCATAGTAACCTTGTGAATATCTTTATCCTGGTAATTTTATGCGTCCCTGCAGTATTATTTTGCCCACTGGGGATGGGCAGGAAGTGGAAAACACTTGACTATGCAGATCATATTTGGAGGCTGTCACTTTGCACATTTCTAATTGTGGCAATAATAAAAGCATCTCTCCCACCAGACTTGTTTGAGCAGGACTTGTCAAAGGTTGGCAACCTGTCCTCATCAGATAGGATGCCAAATAAATGACTTCAACCCACTTGTATCTGGACCCATGAAATAGCATTTGCAAAGCTGCTGTCCTCCATTCTTCCCAATCCTGGGGTCCAGAATAGCATGTCCCCCAGCAGCAGCTATACAGGTAAACATGACCTCATCCAGTTGTTGCACCAGCACAGAGAAATTGTCAATGCCTTCAACTTCAAGGACATTCTGTTAATATTTGAGCTAATCCCATTTCTGTGAAATCTTGGATAATTCTTGTATGTTGGTAATAGGATGGAGATCAAGAGGTATTTCCCTGAGCCCCTCCCGAAGAATTCTCTCCAAAACTGATCCATTCCTTTAAGGACAAATCAGGGGAAATTTTTTCACACCGGATGGATTTTATCAAGATGCTTCTTCAAAAAGCAATTTACTCCTGCTTTTGTCTTTTTCTTCCTGTTTTATTTTCACAAAGCCTTCTGGGAAGAAGTGGGCTATATCTGACAGGTTTGGGAAGGAAATGTTTGGTAGGTGCTTCGCTGGAGGTTATTAAACTAATAAACAAATTCTGGTACTTTTTCATACTTATAATTCTATCATAGGCTAAAATCTATTTGAGCAAATCTATTTGCCTTCTATCCCATTTTGGGTTTCTTTTAGACATGTCTGTTGCATGAAACTGCTCATTATTTCAATCCCATAACAGTATGACACATTGTTTATTGTTTAATATGGTCATTCATGGTTAGTATATTCTAACAAAGGATAATAAAATAATTATTTCTAAACTAATGGGTTTACTCGGAGATGATAAAGCTATGATGTAAGCAAAGTTATTGAAAGATTGACATCTAGAATGTGCTCCCTACAAAGATTTCCAGTTTTCTCTTATTATTATTATTTAAAATTAGGATATTTTAAACAGTTACTTCATTTATATCTGTACTGCTTTAGCACAATTCTTTTTCAGGACTAAGAAGCCTTTTTGAAGGAATGTTGACTGCATAGAAGCTATGTACATATTTTAAGTTGAAAGACTTTTCTTTGAAAGTTCCATAAACCAGTTCTATTTAGGCTGATGAACAAAGATTAGATAAGTACTTAACGTAAAAGGCATTGGATAACATATCTGGAATCAACTTGTAGTTTTTTCATCTAAACTAAAAAGATCAGCAATTTTTTAATCTTATATCTGGAAGGGGCCAGCTAGTCATTAAGCCCAAATCTTTGCATAGCATAAAAAGCCAAACTGGACCAGCTCTTTCTTTTCTAAAGGGTGCTTTACTTGAACATGTCTAGTAAATGGAAGCACACTGCCCTATGAGCAATCTGTCACAACTGTGCAGGCCTTCAAATGAGGAGTGCCATTTTGAAGCCTTGAGTGAAGCATTCTCTAAGATTTGCTTCATGAAGCAATGTGATTGCCTTAATTCTAAGAGCAAAGCAATCAACTTGCTTCAACTTGCTCTGCTTCACAGCTTCTCTGGTACCAAAGATTTAGCAAGTACTGTCCAAAGAATCAATATTCAGTCTCCCACAAAAGTTTAGGTGGTCAATGAAGGCAACATTGCTTGCCAAAGCTTTAGATGAGTGTGGCAGGGGGAAAAAAGGCTGTGAGCTACTAGTGTTGAGCAGAAGAGAGGAACGCTTCTTCCTCTGCAGTCTCTAAAGATTTTCTGCTTTCTGAAAAATTTCACTTTAATAAAGTTATGATGAGTACAAGACCCATGTCGATTTTCTCATATCCCATTCAATACTCCAATTTCATGAAGAATCATTAATGAACACCATTTTAATACATATTTTAAGTTAGTTATTTACCAATTTAATTATCAGGCCATCCAGCCCACACTTCAGTAGCTTGCTACAGAAATGCCATTGGGTATTTTCTCAAATAGAATATAGAATAGCAGAGTTAAAGGGGATCTTGGAGGTCTTCTAGTTCAACTTATTACTCAAGCAGGAGGCCCTATACAATTGCAGACAAATGGTTGTCCAACCTCTTCTTGAAAACATCCAGTTAAGGAGCACCCCCAAGTTCTGGAGGCAAGCTGTTCCACTGATAAATTGTTCTCATTGTCAAGAAATATATCCTTAATTCTAGATTGGATATCTCTTTAAAAAATAATTTATTTATTTTTAAATCAAAGTTAAGATGTAATATGTCCAATATACTTAGGAAATCACCCAAACAAAAAACGAGGTATGTTTTGTCTGGCAAGACTTCTTAACAAATCCATGCTACCCTGTGGCAATTACATCTTTCTCAAGGCACTTACATATATTCTCAAATGGAATCATCCTAGGAACTGACATCAGAATGACTGGTCTATAAATCCTTGGATTCTCTCCACCTCACCATCACTTTTTTTTGAAGATAAGGATAATATTTGTGTTCCTGGTCTCCGGGATTTCTCAGAGATAATGTGTATTGACTTGTCCAGGTTCCTTTAGTATCCTAGGAAGTAATTCATCTAATTCCTTAATTGTGTTTCTGTTACTGGCTTCAATCTTATCGTATTATCTCCCCCCCCCCCCAGGTGCCTAATAGAACACGTAACTGCTCTTCCAAGAGAATGAGTCAAGATAAGAATTGCATGTAATTATTTTTTTTGCTAATTTCGCTACCTATTAGCATTCTGCTATCTGACTTTGCAGCCAGTTGTCTGATGGCTGATAAATACGTACCACAGCGCTGCTTTTGTTTCTCCCATTATTTTTATATACATAATATTCTTTTCAAGATTGCCAAGTTTATTCATGGGTTCTTGATAACATTCAGAGTAACTTCACTTTAAATATACAAATTTTACTGAATGAAAAGCGATCTTGTCTTCCTAACTCATGATATCACTATAATGCCATCGCATCAGTATGAAATGAGTCTTAAATACAAAGTAAGAAGTACTTAATGTTACCAGACTTGTTTCTAGATTTGTAGCAACATGTTGTCATTCTGGAATGCCTAGAGTTTCATTTCCTATTATATTACACTATGTTCAACTAAAAGGGCTGTAAAATTAAATTGCTTTCTATTGATTAGTTTTGATAATTCACTTCTGCTTAACCCATTGATCACAATTTGAATCATGAAAGTTTTCAGAAGAATGTTTGCAATTCTGCAACTGGTTTAATTTTATTTCTTGAGAAGATGTGTTCTTTCCAGACAATGTGCTAAACCAGGATCTATTGAAGGAACTTAGCTGCCTAAGAGATAAAATAAATATGATTGATCCTTCGGAAAAAAATAAAAATAAAAATAAAAATGGTTAACAAGGAGTCATTCCTGGCAGTAAAATGAAAGTAATGATGAGAACAATAAATTACAGTGGTAAACGTTTTGGTCTTCTTTTACTTAAAAATAAAAATGGATTCATTCTCTCAAATGATAAGGTGAATCTGAGATGCAATCTCCTATTTTAGGTCATTTGTTATTTTATCACAAATAACTTTATTTTAGTCTTTCTGACTTCTACTATTTGGACAACCTGAGATAAAAGAATTTATGGCAATTGATTAAAGAAGAGGCAGAGAATAGAAGGATCATTTTTCAGTATAATACGTCGTGATGGAATTAAATATGCATCTTTTGAACTAGTTCCTTTTGACACCCCCCCCCCCCCATGTAGATTCTTAAGATTTATTGAAAGTACTAATTTAAAATCCATCTCTATGCCTTGGGCCAGATGTCCACATTTGCCTTAAACAATTTGCCTGGTTTTCATTTACAGCCCAATTGAACTGGAATGGTATAAATAAATAGACTTTATAAATATATAAAAAAGGGACCAATCAATTTTTAAAATGATATTACTGAAAGGCTTCTTTCTGCCCACTGTTGTTATAGCTCAGATTGTTTCCACCTGTGGTTTACCTGTATGAGAACAGAAATTAAATAATATGAAACCTCATGTCACTTAATAAAGTGATCAATTTTCAGGAGCCATTCCACCTCCTAAATTATACACATTCCCTTGTGTGCCCCTAGCCGAAGAGATGGCTAAAAAGTTCAAAAATGTTTGGAAAGGATATGGAAATGTGTCCAACTGACAGGGGAAAAAAATAGCAACACAAGACAAAGTACAATTATCCATAACCCAACAATGTACTTAAATTTATTACATCACAAGAGGACAATCCAGTAAAATACACAAAATTCATACTAATCCACATTGCCAATGTACAATTTTTATAGGGTTCTTTCTTTATATTACTTTTAAAAAGTAGGGTACTGCATTCCCCATACAATAGCTGAGACGTACTACTGTCATTTTGACAGTTTAGAGAGATCTAATTAACACTTTTAAAACTAACTTCATAGATCTTTTGGCACTTAAAAAACACAGACAAAGAAATCAGATTCCATATAATCAATTGAAACACAACACAGCATAAACTATCTAATGGCAGCAAGCAAATAAAGTGTCTATTATTTCTTCTAAATCTTCTAATCCAAATATATATTGAAGGAAGGCAGCCGATATTACTCCACTGCGGTTAATTCTTGTTCAGTTTGGAAATTCTGTATACATTTTTGGAATTATTTCACAAAATGTTGATGGCTTTTTATTATTGTTATTATTTTTGGTCTTGTCAAATATATTACTTTGCTAACAGAAGACAATGAATTGTACAGATTGTACCCTTTTTTGTTACTATCTTAATATTGTATTTTTTTTCATTTCCTAATTAGGAGTATACATTCTTTAGTAGCCTTTCAACTAAGATCTGCCTATTCTGACTGAATTATATGCTGCAACAAAGGCAGTAGCTTTTCGGGTAAGATGCCATGCCTAAGAATAAATCATTAAGAAAAGGATGGCTTGTGCCAAATTCTTATTCAAAGAAAAGAATGTTGCTGCATTTCTTTTTGCAAACTTTTGGTCTCAGCAGACTAGGGTGCATTTCTGTGTTATAAATTCCAGCTGCTTTCAGATCACACATTGTGCTCAAAATAACAAACCCCACTCTCCGCTGCAGCCTTTTACTCCTCTGCCAGCCGCTGAACTCTATTATTTCAATCACTTTTTGGCAAAGTAACTAGTGATTGTTTTATTTTACACTGATTGCAGGCTCCATGTATTACCGTTTATTCTGAAAGGCAACCATTGTATCAGTTATTTGCCTCCTGCCTAAAATTATCCTGAGAATCCATAAGGAAATCTGAGCAAACTATTGTGGCTTTCAAAAGATTGCAATTGAATAAGGAGTCTTAGATTCTTAAGACTTCTGAAATGTGAATGCTTGAAACATGACAAGAAAACAAACATTTTTCCTTAGTAGAAGAGACACCAATATTTTACTATTTCAAAAGCAAATGTACTAAACCATTGCTCCAGATGAATACGTCTACAGTCTACTTATCCCAAATTTAAGATTTCTGCTAGGATTTCAAGATCTCATTAGAACGTGAAGAGCTGTCTCTACTATTCTTCCTTTTTCCAGCCCTTCTGAAAATTATCTCACCCTTCTTCGTGTCTCCATGGAAAGGCAGACTCTCCTATTACGACTAAAATACCAAGAAAAAGAAAAGAGATCCAGGAAAAGAAGCTAAATGCAGTTGTGCAAAAGGCAAAAGGCATATATGGTGCCGAAGTACAACTTTCTTAGATGCCTCCTTCTGTTAACATTCTCCTTTCCAAAGATCTTTTGTAAAGACTTGATGATAAATGTTGAGAACTAAATGAAACAGCTTTTGTATCATGGTTCTCTTATGTGGTAAGTGCAACACACACTATATTGGTGTCAATAACTTCCCATGTCATAACTAGCAATCCAGCAGCAGGTGGAGACAGGGCTGATGGAAAGACTACTACATGCTGGCAGTCAGAAGTTGTTTTAGGCAATTGCCATATGTGGCTCAGTTTACATCTGGAGGAGGAAAAAATCCTTTACAATTTGCAAAATTGCAGCCACCTCAATATATGCAGGAGTCAGTTGCAAAGAGCTGATATTCAGGTGAATACCACACTCTTGGATTAAGTAAATATATATTTGTGTAAATACTTTTTAAATGGATTGTCATGATCGGGTAAGGCAGTGTTTCAGTGCATTCTTTGCCATTCTGCTTTGCAACTAGAAGCCAAAAAAATAAATCCTCTGAAATGGCAAATGAAAAGCTCGTCGCCACAGGAAATTACTTCTCATCCTTCTTTTGCTTGAGGATGCATACAAGATGCTCTGGGTGTTGAGATATAGAGGGTCTAGTTCACAGGCTGAAGGACAAGGAAGTATGTGCCAAGGAATTGGTTAATTCCCTCTGTTATTCATTACGGGTTTCATAAAATGTCCTTTCAGTTTGTTAGTCTAAACAAATTTATAAAGAATATGTTCCCCACCTTTACCATGTATGAGTGATTGTGCTAGACCCCCAACATAGGATAAATGTAATTGAGTGCCAATCAATCATATACAGAAGACAAAATACATTACTATTACCATTGCATTAATGTGTGCATAAAAAACGTCTGTGCATAAGGCCCAAGCTACAACAGTGTTATCACAGTGTGTGTTTGTGTGTTGCGTGTGTGTCTGCGTGTGTGTCTGTGTGTGCATGTGTGCTTGGCAATGGTATCAAGCAAATCACAACAGTGACAAAATACAGCTTTCATTGTCATGAGAGAAGGCTGAGCAATCCTGGGCACAAATGATCATAGAATGTATCGCTCCTACTATGTATATATATCCAGACCATTTCAACACCTGTTTCATTAATTCTGTGGCAAACAGTTTGAATTCCTTTCACATCTGGCCACTGTGCAAAGCTTATCAACTATACTCTTTTTTTTTAATCCCTGTGTTTAGGTTTGGAATATTTTTTCCATTTTTTTTTACCAACTGTAAAAAAAAAAATCCATAGTAAAAATAACTCATATATGATACATATACCCAGAATGGTCAGATTTTATATAATAAAAGATGAAAATAGTCACTTTTCATAATAAAAATAACTTTTTTTTGCTTATTTTACAATATACTTAATATTCTCTTCTTCACTTAAAAGTAAATAGGTCCTGTGTTTGAAAGCAGATTTGATACAAAGGGCAAAGAGGCTGATCATAAGCTTATAAACACTTTGCACAGCCACACTCCACATGTCTCTCTAGCTCTTCTGTAAAGGAAGAGCCATCCACACACTGGAAGCTGTATTTCCGCCTTTTGCTGCGGAGAACAACACAACACTGATTGTTCCCACAAGCGCCGTGACATTCCACACGAGGCACCTTCACCATGGAGACACAAGAGATGGAATCTTGTTGCTTCCGAATGAATTCACGAATAATCTCTCCTTGACAGACATTTTCTGTGAAAACAAAAGCATGGCTCAAGTTCCTCTTTTGTAATCTTTTAAGATAATCTTTTATCATCAAAAACATGACTTCATGCCACATGACTTAAAAACATTTGCAGAAAAAAACTGCTATAAATAACCTTTTTCCTGGATATGTTGATGTTAAATTAGTATTAGAGAGTTACAATGTAATATTGGTCAATAATATATTCTAGGTTTGTAGAATTGCAACATGACATCTATTTTTTTTGATGATCAAGAAGCATCCCTCTACCTGCCTGCCTGCCTGCCTAATCAATCTATCTGCCTGCCCGCCTGCTTGTCTGCCTACTATCTATCTATCTATCTATCTATCTATCTATCTATCTATCTATCTATCTATCTATCTATCTATCTATCTATCT
>JANHFL010005215.1:239546-250548 GCA_032468155.1 Oxyrhabdium leporinum
CTCTCTGCCTGCCTGTCTATCATCCATCCGTCCATCCATCCATCCATCCATCCATCCATCCATCCATCCATCTATCTATCCAATTTCAAGGCCATCTGACTCCTTAATGAGTTTGCATGGCTTAGAAATGAAAAACAAAAGCAGTAGTTATAAAAAGATCACAGCCAACCAAAAGAATGACACAGTCAACTATAAAACTGAGCTTGACTAATGAGGACTTCAAAACTACACTGCCACAAGGCCTGGGATAACAACCAAATTTTTAGTGATCACTGGAATGTAATTAGAGTAGGAGCTATGAAGCAATAGGGGACAGATGCTAAAAGATATAAGATGACACTGTTTAGTTCGTAAAGACTCTAATAAAACTGTGGCAGTAAATCTTGATACTGATACAGTTACTGACATATTGGAAGTCAATACACATACCAATACCAAAGAAAGAAGACTTAACAGAGTACATAAACTATTGTATAGTATTCTTAATTTCGCACACTAGCAGAATAATCCAACACAGACTAGAGCCCTACATGGAATGCCTTTGTCTGAAAAAGTATAGGGTTTCCTGCCTGAGCAGGGGGTTAGACTAGAAGACTTCAAAGCTTTCTTCCAACTCTTCTGTTATTCTGGAGACAGAAGTACCAGATGCTCAAACTGACTTTGGGTGGAGGAACACAAAGCATTATTGCCAATACATAGGGGATAATCAAACAACGGCAAAAAGAGATGTGCTTCACTGATTACAGAAATGTCTTTGATGGTGTTGATCATGTTAAGGTCTGCAATGTATTTAGAAAAATGGGAATCTCACAACATTTATTATCCTCCCCATGAAAAACCTATCCATAGATCAGGAAACGATAGCACACACAAATTGGCCTTAGGTTAGCAAAAGAATATATAATGGTATGTGGAAATGAGCTGGAAAGACAGGTGGAAGAGCTGCAGGAGACAAGGATCGGACAAGTGGTAACTGAGCCCTCAGAAGAATGTGGGCGTGGTAAATATCTCAGAACAGACACTCCCTAATTTCTTGGACTGTAAAGACGAGGTGGGGAGAGATGTACTTTCACACCTGCAATATTCTGTAATGTAATCTTACAATAGAGTTAGAACTAATATTTCTGGGTGTGCTTCTTGTCTGAATTATCACACAAGTTTGACAGTGTGAGACAATACTTATTGGAATGTGACGTGTGTGTCCAGCTTTATTTCTCAGTCAAAGCAATGTCCTTTAGTATAATCTATATCAAGTTATAAAGCTGAGAAATTTCTGACTTAATTTTGCTAATAAACTGTGAGAAAGTAATTAGCTATAGGTCTATAATCTTGTTAAAAGTACATCCCATTAATATTAACATGCATCTCCTTGATGTTAATAAAAGTTAACTAATTTAAATATTAACACCATTTAATATGAGAATTATTTTTAAAAGGGCATTGTGCAACATTCTCTTTCAAAAATTCATCCTGGCAGAGATTATAGCTTAATGACATTTCATTAGGACATTTATTTCCTGTACAAAAACATTCTCGTTCAGTTTGTAAAATTTGCAAGTAGGACTGAGAAAAGTTGTTTCTAAAGCCCTGAAGAAGCTCTGCAGGTATTGTCTCAGAGAAGACAATACCTAACTATGCAGTCTAACTGGTAGGATATTTTTGTGTCCCTGTGATTTCTGGATTTTTATCTTAGCTACTATTTACCATGCAAACTGCTAATGTAATAAGAATGTAAGACAGAACTAGCTGTATGTCTCAACTACGGCAGAACACAGCTGACAGGAATTAAAAAGAGAAAAGTCTTCATGCTATTGTCATCAATGTAACTTCTGATATGGGTAATAAAGATTTATTGTTGTGCCATATGCACGCTAATTCTGTCAGGTAAAAGGAAGACAGGTCTTATATGCAAGAGCATATGTCAGGGGTGTCAAACTCAAGGTCCACGGGCCAGATCCAACCCACGGGATGCTTAGATCTGGCCCATGGGGCTACCCTGAAAACAGCGAAGGACTGGCTTGTGGCCCTCTGCCAGTGAAAATGGTTCTCCCGAGCTCTGTTTTCACTGCTAGAGGGTTGCAGGAGGCCGTCACAGCCGAAAACAGAACTTGGGAGGCCATTTTCACTGGCAGAGCACTCAGTCCGCCACAGGCACCAAACATGAATGATCCTGAGCTGGCCACGCCCACTCTGGCCACACCCACCCCGGCCCCCTGAGGTGAAACACAACCCTGATGTGGCCCTCAATGAAATCGAGTTTGACACCCCTGGCATATGTAAATGTATGGTACACAAATGGAAATTTTCTTTGAAATGGAAAGGCATTGCTTTGTAAATGGGTAAAAGGAACAGAGCAGATCACGTATCACATGTTACAAATACACCAACCTCTATCACAACGCTCTCCACTGTAGCTTGGATCACATTCGCAGTAGGGTTCCCCTTGTGCAGAGATCCTACACTGTCCGTGGTTACATTTCAGAAATCTGCAGGAGTTGGAGGAATCATTTTTTCGATCACAATGAATACCTGTGTAACCTTCTATACATTTGCATGTATAAGCAGAGTTGGTGGCAATGCACTTTCCATGAAGGCATCTTATAGAAAAAGGAAAAAAAAAATCTATTGGATTTCACATTATTTCATCCCACATTTGTCACACATTCCTTTTATCTGTAAGGAAAGTTACACTGAATGAAACTTACTTGTTGCCAAGGCAGGGATCGTTAAGTTCTTGATCACACAGTGAACCTGTCCAGCCTGGATGGCACTCACAGACCACACTTGACTTTTCAAGAGAGCGGCAAATTCCATGCTTACAGATGTTACACGATTTGCAACCAGGAAGGACTCCTACTGACTGATGTGGTAGTTCTTTGAAATCCTGCAGCTCATTATTAATTCGGACATCATGAATGCACCCATGAAAGCCACTTGGTGTCCTCTCTGTCCCCTGCCTCAATGAAGACAATCCTGTAGATGTGGGAATTCCTGCAAAGGAAGTTGCAACATGCTTTGTGCATTATATATATATATATCACACACACACACACACACGGTTAATATTTGTTTTCTATGCCATCATTTACTACACTTTAGTTTTGTGCATAGCACTTCAAAAATGTATGCTGAAAAAAAGCAATCATTTGCAGAGATGTTGAAGTCCATACAAATCTATAAATAACAATAAAGGAGAATATTTGTTGCTCAGGAATTAAATGAGGGGTCCTTGGTGCTCTCTGAGATTGCTTGTTTTCTTGAAGATGTTTCATCACCGTAACTAGGTAACATCATCAGTGCTAGTAAGGGCTGCGGTTTTCTGTCGGTTTATATTCCATTGTCTTGCCTGTCTGTATGGGTGTGAGGGGGGCGGTCTTAGAGATTCTTTGGTTGGGCTGTTTCCTGATGGCTCTTTGGCAGTGTCTTGATTGGGGTATTGCTTACTTGATTGGTGGTTTGAAGTTAACCTTGGAGTTAATCTATGCTGATCAGAGTGCTGATTACTGGTGACTCTTTTCCTCTTTTGGGCTGCTTGATTGTCTCTTTTGCATAGTCTATAGAAGTTATTAATGTCTACATGTCTATTGATGGCTGATTTGTCAGAGGGCCAGGTTTCTAGAAATTGCCTGGCATTTTTGGACTTGGCTCGATCTAAGATTGTCACATTTTCCCAATTGAAACTACAGTAAAATTTGTCTATGTGTTATGAAATTAAAGAATTTTCATCATGTCTTCTGATTGCCAGTTGGTAGTCATGGATGTGTTCTGCCAGTCTTCTGCCTGTTTGTCCTACATGGTGGTGGTTGTAATTCTTACATTGCATGTTGAAGATAACTCCTGTTTTTTCTTTGGGGAAGAGTCATCTACAACATACAATGTAAGAACTCCTTACCAGCACTGATGCTGTTACCTAGTTGGGGTAATGAAACGTCTGCAAGAAAACAAGCAAGCTCAGAGGGTACCAAGGACCTCTCAAATATATAAATTTAAAATAATAATAATAACATCAACATCAACAATTTTGCTGTGGGATAGCATTGCGTTTCAGGCAAAAAGATTGGAATCTTCTGCAATTATTTCACATTTCAGCTAATTGTCTTTTATTGTGCACTTGTGGAGGTCTTAAGTCTGACCCTCAGCTGAAATTCTGCAGAAATTAGAACTTACCTCCAATGTACAGTGGAGTGTCGTGACCAACCACGGGTTGCTTCTGGAGTTTGCCAAGGCTTTTGGGAGTGCCTTTGTCTACTACCAAATTCAAGGTCTGGTTCAACATCACCAACTCCACGCTATGAAACTGTCCGTCATTTACTGTCTCCACGCTTTCAGAAAACAACAACAACAACCAAGAAAAAGGTATTAGAAGCTATGATAAACAGCTTTTGCAATTATGTGATCTCCAGATAATTGCCATAAGAAAAATAGAAATGTAAGAGAGTTCAAATATGCAGTTAGAATAAAAGAATTTTTAAAAGGTAGAAAATAAGAGTAACTGCAATCAACCTAGATATGAGTCAGTTAGCAAACACCTGCATTTTTAATCACGTGGCCATGGGGTTGCTGAACAGTCATTAAGCAAACTGTTGTAAGTTGAGGACTACCAGTATTTTAAAGATCTTTGAGAAAGTCTAGGCCTTTGTTAACATTAAAATGGACAATTATTAGATTTCGTTTTCTGAAAACAATAGTTCGATAAAACTTGTTTTCCTAACTTTTAGCAATCTTTTCCTTCCTTTCCACTTAACTCAATACCTTTCATCTTTAATTGGTATGTAAGTTGGAAGACAGAACCAGGCTCTGTCAAAAAGTTTTTACTACACAGTTTATTGAATTCTGAAGATGAAACTGGTTTGCCTGTCCATCAAAGAACCGTCTGTAAAGGCCCTAGCTCAACTTCCTGCCACTGGGATAAAGGGAAGATGCCCTTTCCTATAAGTGAGGAAAGGTGCTTACTTTAAGGAAAACCCTTTTCAATTATTTCTGGCCAGGCAGAAACTGTCCTGACAGGGGAAACTGTTTTGAAAGGCACTTACTTAATAAAGAATCCTAAGAACATGCTTCATCTGAGGATCAGTCTCTCAGGAAGTTAAACGTTGATTCTTATTTGAATCAGAAAGTTAAACACATGTTTACATCTCTGTGATTTCAACACATGTAGCTGGAACATTGGATGACTTATGCATCAGAGTTTTCTAGATGTGTTGCTTCAAGAGAAGCCCGGAAATCTGCATTTTGTTCAGTCAGCAACTGCTGTCCCCTCAAAAAGACAACCCTGGATTCAGGGATAGGATTTATTTTCAAAATGATAAATGCTCATTCATTTCATCCTGTTGCAGGGGGACCTACAACGATCAGAGACAGTCAAAGACAGTGGCTTGGCGAGAGATTAATAGAAGAAAACCACAGACACTGAACAGTGCACCACAATTCAGCCAGCAACGCACGAAGGCTGTGATTTTGGTATAGAAAAAGGCTATATCCTATAACAAGGAAATTGTGTTAAAATTGGAGCTGATTCAAGTGTCCTCACACTGATCCTTCAAAAGCAATGCCACAGATGAAAACATTCATCTGTGAAGACTTAATTACAAAATGTGACAATCAATCAGATAAGCCCATTCTTTGAAACATAGGACAATAATTTCTTAGCATTCCTACCCCAGTAGCAATATCATTATACAGTAATTACAGATTGTTATAACTTTATATATAAGAGATAAATATACGAGCTTGGGAAGTACAGCTTAAAAAAAGGTGCAGTCTGATGCTTCATTTCTAGATGGCAGTAGAGTATCACAAAAATATATTTTTAGACGGAAAAAGCAAAACAAAACTGTCCTGCTTGCATATTACCCAACTTACTATACACTCGCTTCAAATCATAATGTAAACAAATAACAGAGGACTAGAAGTTAGATCAGGATAATCTACTGCCCAAATTAAAGCTTTCAAAGAAGGAAGAAGAATGAGGCTGATCCCTACAATTGGCAAAGAAACATCTGAATTAATTGTATATGATCTAGGATTGCAAACATACCAAAAGCTCCTTCAGAAGTTATTTTGGTTAAGAAATAGCAATAAGGGGATGTGCGTGTGAGAGAAAAAGAAAAATGAAAATGAAAATTGGATTGGTTCCAATTTTGTGTTTGGATTGAAAAAGCCAAAGCTTGTCTTAACAACTGTTTGCCAACCAATTAGAAACAGTTCTCTAGTTTTCACTTTGGGCTAAATTCCAATAAACCTATTAAAATGTTGTATACTAAGTAGAATCTGCCTTGTTTAGAATCATTCCTCTGGAATTCACAATATATACTTTTTCAAACTTATTGAAATATAAACACTTTTCAAGATAGCCAGCTATATTTCATTTGACACTTCCAAGAAAATAAAATAGCCATATTCCATCTATATTCAAACGGAGGAAAAAACACTCATAAAAACCAAATGACAATTTATGGAAAATGGCTGTCAGCAACACTTATCAAAGACAGGACAAGAAAATACAATGTAGGTCCTGTACTAAGCCACATTGATAACCTTCACCCAGTTCTCAGAAAGAAATCAAATTAAATGGTAAATCATAATTATGGTACATGAAACTGGTATTGAGAGAACAGAACTGACTATTGAGGAGGATAATAGAACAATAACAGTATTACTTATCACTATATTATCATTATAGCTTTATTTACTTATTTGCTTACTCATAAATTATTCTTACTTTTGTGGGTTTATTCTCCTAATAACCTCATAATAATACTTTGTCCTAATAGCAACATTATTAAAAAGCATTCTAAAAGAGACATTGTAAAAAAAGATAGTACTCTGATCCAAGAGCAAATGGAAATAGAAATATTTTGTCATATAACATTTGTCATTCATAATATTTCCTTTCAATAACAACAAACCTTTATTATGGCCTTTAGGTCTGAAAACACATAGAAGCACATAGAACTAAAATTATTAGTAGGATTAACAAATGGGTATAAAAATGCAATAAAATTACAAAACAATAAAATCAGCATAAGAGAAATAATACTGATGCAAACAGTACAAGTAACACTCACTAAGATTAGTGCTAATCTTCAGTCATAGCTGGGAGACAAATAAATAGATGTGAAAAATTTGGCAACATGAAAAGATACATCAGAGTCCTGTTTAGTTAGAAGAAGTAATAGATAAGCATTGTGCTCTGTACCATATATTTTTTAAAAGGAGATAAACAGTTAAGATAGACATAGACATTATCTTGCCTGTGTCTATCTAGAGTTTAATGTGATAACATTAATCCATAGGTGGACACAGACAAGATAATGAATAATATATAATGAAGACATGAATAATGAATAGTAAGAAAGTCACAACCAATGGATCTCCTCCAACAAGTTGCAACAGAGGAGATTTACAGGTAAATATTCAAAAAGAGCCAAAGTGTGTTCTGCTTCTGATTTTAGAAGCTCAAGAATACCTGGAGAGTGTGGAATTTAGAAGACAGCTCACACTGATATTCCATTGCATCCAGTCTTAAAAAAATAAGCATCACTAGAATAATGTTATTTATGTGCTACTTCATAAACAGCTGTTCAAGCTTGTTTTGTGCTTCATGAAATGGTTTTGCTTTGTCTACTAAAACAAGTTTTGTTTCATTTTATTCAAAACTGTGCTTCTGTTATTCTCAATAGAAGCAAGAGGGCCGCAGAAAGGTGATTTCAAAAATAGAACCTAGGGGAGGGCAGTTTGGATGGCTGTCCTGAATAAACAAAATCAGGTTTATCTTTCTCCCAATATCTCTCTTACATTAACTCTTGACTATGATTTAGACTTCAGGTTCACTCAGTTGCTTTCCATTAAATACCACAAAACCAAAAGAAAAAATGAAAAAAGAAAAAAAGAAAAAAAAAGAAAAAAGAAAAGAAAAAAGAAAGAAAAAAAGAAAGAAAGAAAAAAGAAAGAAGAAAGAAGAAAAGAAAGAAAAAAGAAAAAAGAAAAAAGAAAGGAAGGAAGAAGGAAGGAAGGAAGGAAGGAGGGAAGGAAAGATGGATCAAGATTCTTTTGTTTACAAACAACCTAATATAAAATATCTAAGTTTTTTTCTGTATTTTACATTCAGGATAGAAACAAAGTACGAGCAACAAAACTAGTGTTTATGTTGTTCTGATTAAAAATAATAGTTAGAAAACACATATTTAAAAGTCCATGCTTGATTCAGAAAGGTATGTATCACCTTTATTCTTCTAAAAAGATTTGCAATGGTTTCAGTTTGCGTGCAGTTGCTCTATTGACAGTGCCTAGAATGGAAGGTAATTAAAAATGTTCCAGGCTTGTGTAAAAGACAGAAAACACAGCTGTTTAGCTGAAACTGAAAGCTGAACACTTTGAAAAAAATACCCTGCTGTCTTTTAGAAACCAGATAGCTAGCCAGGAAATTAAATTGCTTCCACTTTATTAGTTGGGTTGCAAAATGTACTTGTAAATTTAAAATTTCTATTCCAACTGTAAGAAATCAGGGAAAGTAAAAAGATTGTCCACTTTTCTGGATATGTAGTATCCAGAAGTATGTAGCAGAATAATAGAAATAATGATAACTATCAGTCCAATTTTATTGCTAGGCAGTTATATAAAACAGTCAAGTTTAGAAATAATGAGAAATATTCCTTAAGCAATAGAATATTTAGAAATATTCCTTAAGCAATTGGAGAAAAAAAATAGGATGACTTAACCCTAATGAAATATTTCCAAATCCAAGTTATGGTATGCATTTCCATAGGAAAATGGTACAGTGATGAATAAATTAAATGATATTTGCTGTATACATAGCCTGTAGATCTCCGGAAAACTAGGTCCTTTTAGCTTTGAGTTATAGCAGGAAGTTCTTGAATGACAGTCCTACCAAAGACTAGGATCTAGGATCAACAATACACCCATGCTTCAAGATAGGAAGTAACGGTCTTTTAAAGAATTGTAGATTTAAGTAGTAAGAAACCCGTCCTTTTATTAACAGCAGCTATGGTCATGTGTACTTCACATGGCCAATCCAGCTTTCTCCATCTCCAGTTAATTGAATCACCTCAATGTGCCAATATCATACAATATAGTTTGATTCTGATGGGCTCCAGGTTAATCCATCTTTCCATCCTTCTGAGGTCGGTAAAATGAGGACCCAAATTGTTGGGAGCAATATGCTGACATTGTAAAATGCTCAGACAGTGCTGTAAAGCACTATGGAGTGGCATATAAGTCTAAGTGCTGTCGCTATTGCTACCTGGGATAATAAGGTCAGTCATTTCATATCCATTTTTTAGTCTTCCTAGTCACTTCAAAAGTAGTTGATGAATGTCATTGCCTTTTTTTTTCATTAAAATATTTTTTAAAAAGAAATATGTGGTAGCTTGAAGGAAATTTGGTTCTTCTGAGGACAAAATTAGGAGAAGGCTTTCTTTTTACCTTTCTACCCTATGTGGCTACAAGGTGGGGTGAAGGAGAAAATAAAAAAAACGTAGCGGACAAGGTACCTATAAATTTCTGTTTTTTTGCAGGATCCTTTAAGGACTTCCTTTGTCTTGAAAAGCACCAATCAATTTTGTCTGCCATTTGGATGACATGCCTAGTGGGGTAAGTTAATTAAGTCCCAACCAATTCTGGAATATGTGGAGATAAAGCTAATTTCTTCTGGGCTAATTGTTTGGGTTAGCGTTTTGTACAACATGTGAATCTGTCTATGTCTCAGTTAAGAGTATAGCAAAAAAAAGCGGGTTCTGATAGTTCCCTAGAGAAATTGCAACATCCCAGCATTGGATATGTTCAAAAGAGGCTGTCAGGATCACATAATTTGAATTCCTGACATTAGTTGTGTGGGAATGATAACTAATTAACTTGCTTTTTGTCTTGCTTTAAATATCTATCATTCAGTTAGGCTTTAAGTATTGCATCTAATACATTTCAAATCTTACACTCAAGCTTTCTAATACTGACCATAGACAAGGTCTTCCGGAAAATGGCAAAAGGTACCATTAATTGCCTAAATTACATTATTTTAAATTGACAATGGATATTGTATTTTTTTGTTTAAAAAACTGGAGATTGTAAAGTTACATTTAAAATATTTAACATTCCAAAAACAATGAAGAACAAAACTATCCAGTGGGGAAAAGAAGCCATTTCCTGCAAATGTCAGATATAATGAAAATTGTAATCCTTACTTTTCTTACAAAGCAGAAAACTAGAGTGCTAAAATATACTCTTCAGACATGAATGGTTAACAGATATTAAAAACATAAGAAAAGTTCTGACAGAACTGAAAATTTTACAAATAAACTAGGAAGATATTAACACAGATACATATATACAGTTGTAGTAAAGTTTCCAATTTTAAAATTAAAAATTTCTGATGAGACAGTCCTGATTTGATTAAAGGATTTTCTAGAGCTATTTTCCCACTCTTTTGAAGTCAGTGATAGAAGACAATACCTTTCATAATCTCTGATAAAAATATGAACTGACTTCCACCTGACATACCTAAATATTCAGGAAAACATTAATGCAAACTTTGATCTTTCTATTCTAGGACACAAGGCTGAAGAAATCTGATTAAACTTGAAAAAACCTCTCCCTCGTATTCATTTATAAATTCAGCACAGTTTTAACAAAAATGAAAAAAAATATGAGCCTGGGAGGGATTCCTTTTCATTGTAGATATCATATAATTTTCTATCTATGTATATATCGGAGGGCAATACCAGTGAAGAAATCCAGAAGTGGCCAATTTGGTTCATTTTGATCTTCTAAGCAAGAGACTGGAATAAACTGTCTGACTAGGTAAGAGAGACAAAATGGGGATTTTTATGTTTCTGGGAAAAGAGGGAAAATAGTGTGAGATTAGAGAAACAGACATTAAATGGAAATTTGGAAATTCACCAGGGAGGAAGGAAGGAAGGAAGGAAGGAAGGACGGAAGGAAGGAAGGAAGGAAGGAAGGACGGAAGGAAGGACGGAAGGAATTATTG
>JANHFL010005215.1:263580-280738 GCA_032468155.1 Oxyrhabdium leporinum
TCCTTTTTTTCCTCTTGTTCCATTTGTTTTGTCTGTCCCATTTTTTCATCTCCTCTTTCAGTTGGCTCCTCCTCTTCTTGGGCATCTTGAAAAGTCACTGTCTTTTGTATTGTGTTTGCCAGCTTTTCATCTATAGTCTCCATTCGTTTCAAGATTTCCTGGCAGTATCTTTTCAGTGTCTCTTTTGTACTTTGAATTGCTGGCGTCACCTCTTCCCAAATTCCACTCCATTCTTCTTGATGAGACATCTTATTAAGTTTTATTGATCCCTCTTTTATCCAATACTCCAAATATTTGCCTTATGTCCGAAGCTTAATCTATCTGCTCCTCTGGAGAGCTCCTTATATCTTCCAGCACCTCTTTAAGTCCCTCTATCAATCCAATCTTATATTGTACTCCTCAAGGGTCTTTTCAGTGGTATTTCCTTTCATATTATCACATTAAATGAGCAAGATTTTAATAATACGTTATTCTTCCTTTTGTCAGCAGGTGGCACTCTTTAATTAAATTTCAATATTGGTCCGTTTCTGTCTGTTTCCAATCTTCCACAATTTAAAAATAATGTCAGTTTTGGGTAGATAATCCCAACATTTCAAGTGCCTGTCCAGTTTAAAAATCCAATTTTCTATAATTTTAGCAAGTTTTCTGTGTTTTTCCCCTCCTTCAAATTTAGTATTTTTTTTTCCAAAGTGCCAAGTCGCTGCTAATTAAATAGTTGTGGATCCTTTCCCAAATTCTTTTGGTGTTTCAAATAAGATAAAAAGTTATCACCGAGTTCCAAGCACTGTTCACCTACTTCGCTCCAGCACTCTCTTAAATCTTTTTTGGCTGTCCCAACTTTGTGGTGGCCATCTTAGACCACCCCTTCTCTTCGTCGTGGTGTAGATGGAAATAGCCTGGGGGTTCATCAGGAGATTGTGATCTCTCCTGTGACCACACCGAGCGCCTCTCCTTAGCTTTGTTACCCCTCCAAGGCAACTTTTGGCTCCTTATGGAGCCCATAGACAAGGAGAAGCCAGCACAGAAATGGAGCTCTCTGTTTCTCTGTTTGGTGTCGTTGTGACGTCAGCCGGAAGTCACATGAAGAACGTTGAGAGTGTATGCCAGGAGTATATATTCCCAGTAGGATTAACCGAAACACAAAGGTCATCCCAGCTACCCAGTTAAAGGAAGCAGGCATCTATATTAGATAGAGATATAGATCTTTTAATTACTGTATATAAGAAGATGCCAGAAGGGGATGATCATCTTAGTGACAATGGCAAAGACATCATTTCATATTAAGTGGCAGAAACAATGGTAAACCACCCTTGTAAGACAACCACATAGAGACAAACTTTAAAATGACTAATGACATAGTCCTAGATGAGGGGGTCCCTCAAGTCAGATGTCTCTCAACATGCTACCAAGGAAGAGTTGAGGATCTTTCAGGGTACTAATGGTGTTTATAACAAGGCTTGATTAAAGTTTTTAGGAGTTGTCAGTATTGTTGTTGATGTTATCATACATGAAAAGAAAATCTGGAACCACAAAAACAGAATTGCAATGGAGCATTGACCCATAAAAACCTGAACATAGGAAAGACTGAAACACTGAAAGACTGAAGTGAAATGACTACAAATTTACATCTTAGGCATCAGTGAAATAAGATGGACTGGAATTGGATACTGTCAGAAAATTACACTGTTTACTATTCAGGAGATGAAAAACAAAAAAAAGGAATAGCATTATGAGGAATTGTAAGTTAGGAGGGGTATACTAAGAATAGTGCAATCAATGATGGAATAATATCAATTAGACTTTGCAGACAACTCCATGAATATCATCTCCAGCCATTGATGCAGAAGAAAAGAGCTTGGTGGGAAAATAAGTGGGAGAACAATTTATCAATTTCTACCGATCCAATAGTTTCTTCATAGCTAACACTGTCTTTAAGCAACCAAATGGATGCCTGTATGCATAAACATTACTAGCTGGAGTACATAGAAAACAAATCTGTTATATTATTGCTTAAAGGAGATAAAGGCTCTCAGTTATGCATCAAGACTTAGCCAGGTGCTGACAGTGGAAAAGATCACAACCTGCTCATTTGCAAATTTCAAGTCTAACTAAAGCAGAAGAAGAAAGGCAACCAGTTTCTATGATATAATACTGACCACATATCCACTGGTTTTATGGAGATCATCACAAATCACTTTCAAGTCCTGAAACTTATTCACAGAGAACTAGAGCTACCATGAAATGTACTTAAAGAAATTGTGAAGGGTGCATGTGAAACGTGATTGTTAAAAATCAATGAAAGAAGAAAGCAAAATGGCTGTGAGAATAAATTACAGAAATTGTCAAGAGAAGAGAAGCCAAGCCCACTAAATACAAAAATTTCAGGAAAGAACTTAATAAAGAATTTCAGAGAGCTGTTACCAGAGACATGAAGCAGAACAACAACAACTGTAAAGACACTGATGATGGGAACAGACATGGAAAAATCAAGGAAAGATTTTAAAAAGATTTCTGAACTTAGAAGGCTCCGTTCTCAAATTGGTATGCCAAATGGATAGAGTCAAAAATAACTGATTCAAACTAAATCAAATAAAGATTTAGGAACATACTGAACATACTGAAATACTATGATGAAGAAATGCCAACATCCAAATTAGTGTAGAAGATACTCTAAGAAGATATTCCCAATTTACAATAATTTATAGTACTTACAGAAATTGAAGTCAGATCAGTACTCCACTTATTACTAAATTGGAAAGCTTCTAGAACTGATGGAATACCCACAGAAATATGGCAAGCATTAGAGGAAGAGTCAATAAGGGTTAACTAAGCTGTGTAAGAAAATCTGGGCAACAACACAGTGGCCAACAGATTAGAATAGATCAATGTATATTTCAATATCAAACAAAAATAAAAATAAAAAAGAGAAATTCAAAGAGGGCAGATTATTGTATTTTATCCATAATTTCACAAATTAGCAAAATAATGCTTAGGATCCTCCAGTCTAATGTCCTACATGGAATGTAGAATTGCTAGATGTTAAAGTGGATTTTAGAAAAAGCTGAGGAACACAAAATATTGTCATTAATTTACATTAGATAATTGAGAAACCCAAAGAATACAAAAATGAAGTCAGTATGTGCACAGACATTAATGGTTATGTGTTGCGTTATTTTGAGGGGACACTGTTATACAAGCTGTAACTCAGTACTTTACATTGTAGCCAAGTGTCATTTCTTCAGTGTTGTCACATGAAAAGATATACTTAAATATTTGCAAAATGTGAGGGGGTGTACTAACTTCTGTGACATTCTGTATATCTTTGTGACCACTAATAGTCAACATGTCATCAATCAATCAGTCCCAACGATGACGATGACGATCTTACCCAATGTGAAGGTGGTTTTACAGATCTAGGTTTCATTTACAAATATAAAAATTTGCTAGAGGCACTGTTTGTACTTTCAGCAAAAAGAATTTCAATTTGACATCTGTTGCCAGCTTGACTGGAAAGCTTATGGCTACAGATTTGTGTTGTATATTGTGGAATGTTCTATGTTTACTTAAATGATCGCTGCTCAGATTCCTTACTCTGCTTGCTCAATATCACAATGGGGAAAGTTTTGAAATAGCTACACAAGAAGAAATAAAATATTACGAGAGTTCAGCATGTATGATGTGTTTGGGGTTTTTTTTGCCGGTGACATCTATCATTAAAAACAGTGGATTGCTAAACAAAAAGTCATGGTTTCTAGGGGTTCTTGAATTTCAGAAAGAGTTCATTAAACATATGCATATGCAGAAACAGACAGAATAAATGTTTGGAAAGGAGAGAACAAAAAAGTTTTCAAAAAGTATTTGAAAAAGTGTCTAGATTAATAAAAAAAATATCCCTAGATTGTCTGCACAGTAGCTATCTATAACAAATGACTGTGCTATTGATCTGGGAAGCATAAACTGAGATCTACTAACGTGTTTTTTTAAATGAAAATATAGTAATATTTTTGCATGACAATTCTATAAATTTAGCTCCCAATTCCTTGATCTTCATTCTCCTTTAAGACTAGGAAATTTCCACACTGAGGATTCTCCAAGTTAGAAGGAACATTAGATATAAGATTAAAAAATGCATTAGTCTGCTTTGAGCCCAGGCAAAGGGAAACTCAGACTACTTCCCCTTTGATTCCCTAAAGGGAGGGAAAATGTGGTCAGACTTGTGTGAATCTGTTACTGTAGCCGTTCTTACTAAAATACAGTACAAGTCTTCTTGTGGAATCTGCTTCCTGATCTCTAGGGCTGACATATATATATTGGGCAATATACATACATCTCTGCTTATATGACTTGAGTGGAAAATAGGGGGAAACCAGGTTAAACATTAGAATATAATGTCAACCTTTGTTTGGTCCACAGTTGTAGCCGGACCTATGATAGATCTATAAGCATAAGTCTAACTCCTATGACAAAACATGTGTCATAATGATACTGCATAAGACCCAGGCTTTTAGAGATGATACATGCAAGTATGTAATGGCTGGAGTTTGCATCACATTACAGTACAGTAGCCTGTGTCCTATGTATGCCTACATCTATAAGTATTATACCTATAGAAATAAATCTATATAACTATCTCTATCTCTTTTTCTCTCTATATATAGCAACAGCAATAGCACTTAGACTTATATACTGCTTCACAAGGCTTTAGAACCCTCTCTAAGCGGTTTACAGAGTCAGCATATTGCCCCCAACAATCTCAGTCCTCATTTTTTCTGACCTCAGAAAGATGGAAGTTTGAGTCATACCCACCCACCCACACACACACAAACACACACACACACACGCACAAACAAACACACCCACACGTACACACACATTATATATAAGGTTAGAAGAAGCAATAGAGATTTAAAGTGGGACAAATAACTAGTGTTCTGGTGTGAATGTGAAGCTTCTTGCAGAAGATTCCATAAATTTAGAAGTAATGATTACTCATGGCCAATAGACAAGAGGTTGTCTTATTACTTATTGTTCCCATAACTATATTTCTTAAAAGAAGAAGGAATAGCATTAATGCAGTCTACATTTGTGGAGATGACAAAAGTTTTCATTCTTGAATAGACTAACCTCTGTAGTATATAAAAAAATATGGGAACAGCATTGAGGAAATAAAAATAAATGATAATTTAAAACAGATAAACATTGTAACATGTGAGCAAACAAGGTCTGGTTATTTCTTACTAGAAATGTAACACAGAAATAGCCCAGCACTGATTACTCTGTAGTTTTTTAGCGAAACTTACTACCCCTGATTTCAGATAATAAATACTCTGTTTCCATTCCCATGCCAACCAATCCCTTTCTTTCATTGACATTAAAGCTTTCACTACACTCTTTTACAAATGAGTTATAACTGATTTTATATGTACAGATGCCATAGAACTCAACTCTGCAAGAGGGGACAATCTGCCATTAAAATTCAGAGGGCCAGTTTTAGGAAAATATAATTATTAGAAACATTTTATTAGTAGCATTTTAATTTTTGGTTAAAACATCTATGACTAAAGAGTAATTAACTGCTTATTGCTATCTATCACTTTCCCAAGACATTTCATAACTGCATAACTAAGCTTATCCTATGATATCCTCAATGTAGCTTTTCCCTGAGTTAATTGAAGCTGAAAAACTGCATTTTTTCTAAAGGAGGTCAACTTATCATCTGAAGAACCTGAAGGTAGGACAAGAAGCAATGGATGGAAACTAATCAAGGAGAGAACCAACCTAGAAATAAACAAAATTTCCTGACAGTTCCAGTTGGTGGAACAACTTGAATTAAAAAGTTAGGGGTGTTCCATCACTGGAGATTTTTAAGATTTGTCTGAAAATTTGTCTGAAATGGTATAGGGTCTCCCCACCGAGCAGGAGGTTTGACTAGAAGACCTCCAAGATCACTTCCAGCTCTGTTATTTTGTTAAAGCATCTAGTAAGAAGATGCCTGACCTGGTATATGAATTTAGATCTTTTCTCATGAATTATTATGTTTCTATTTAAGTATTTATTTATTTATTGCAATTGCAGAAGGTTTCTATGTGAATTTGGAGTCAAAGAACAAAATAGAAATAGGAAGGAAACAATTTCAAAGCTTACTGAATACAAAATATTAAGTACTGTACACAGGCTGAGGAGATATAAATACTGAAGCTATTAAGCCTTGTTTTTTTTATAATGCCATATTTCTGCTACATTTCAGTTCTGCAAATTAAATCTAAAATAGTCTGTTGCTTTTCTTCCTGCTGTATTTTGGGAGGATCATATTTCATTTCTGCATTTCTAACTCAAGGATGGCTGCAGACTATCCTAAAAACAAATGTTTACCATGCCAGAGTCCCTGTTTTAGATATGTATTATGTTCCTGCTACAAGGAAACTTTGTTCTTTAAACATCTGTTACTGACAGATTATTTTTAAGAATGGCACATTTTCCAGGAACAAAACAATATGCCACCAACAAGCAGGAATTTTTGGGAACATTGGCAAGTCTCACAAATATATCTTTTTTTTCCCCTTTGCAATCAGAACACAGTCAAGAGAAGATAGAAGGAAAAAAAACAGAGTAGGCATGACCAATAAAGAAGTATATTTGTAGCTTGGGGTTGAAATGAGGGGTCCTTGGTTGTTTTCTTGCACACGTTTCACTACCCAAAAGCATACTAGGGTAATGGTCACTAGGACTGATGACGTTACCTAGCTTGCTAATGAAATGCCAAAAAAACAACCAAGCTCAGACTGCACCAAGGACCCATCAGAATAGACATGACAGATGAAAACTAGTTCTTTTCTTGTAGTTTATAATTACCAAAAATTTTAAATCAAGCCTTATAATACTGTAAGAAACAACATTTGTTTTTCAAAAGCATCTCTGCTAAACACACTAATGTAATAGAAGTATGTCATAAAGAACAGATGAATAGAAAACAGGAAAAAAATTCTGAGAAAATATGGATTCAGTGATCAAGACAAAGGTCCAAAATACTTCTATATCTTTTCAGATATTGTATTGTTTGTTGGTTTGTTGGTTTGCTTCCAGATGCTATTGCTCTTTTGCTGTGTGGATCTGTTCCAAGTACAGAAAATACATTCCTGAAGAAAAGCAATAACTAGGCAATGCACTTCCTGAGACAATGATTAATGAATCCATTTGGCAGAATAGCTTATCTTTGACATTCAGGGAGATTTTCCACATAGTGGGCCGATTGGCAGCTGTCAGAGTTAAACTTCAGAGTGTTAAGTAATACCACAGAGATTGTATATATCAAAAGCAAAATATCATTATGACAACCAGACTCTCATCCAGGCTAATGAGGCAAAATCTCTCATATTGCTTATTAATTCAGCTTAAAGGTTGGGAATCTTTTCAATTTTTTAAAAGTAGTAAGTATAGAAGACACAATGACTGTTTAGAAATAAGCATATTTGAATGGTGAGTTTGCTACAGTATTCACATCAATCAATCAACAGAATATCTGAAATACATACTTCTGTCCTGTAGCACAAGGGGCTGAGTATACACACGACTGATTAGAAATCCTATGATAACTATGTCCTTCCTCATCCCCTTTAACTTAAAAACATTGAATAAAGTATGGCACAAAAATGGCACATTTCCAGGAAATGTTTAGAGAAATGAAGATGGCTCTGTGTAAGTGGAGTTGATAACCCCAGCAAAGACCAAGAAATCAAAGTCTGTTTTTTTTTTTAATCTCTCCAGATAAATAGAGGATGATATATCACCCATATGTACTCTGCATGGTTGCTCCACACAAGGATTCCTCGGGACAGTGTTCTCCCATGGGTTTAAATGCAAATTGGCCAATTGCTTGCAAACATGGCAGAGACTTTTATAGGACACTAAGTTCCCAAACTTCATTTTGTAATTACTTTCAGAAATTGTCTAAAGCAGTTAGAGACATTTGGAAAGACAGCTTTGAAAAGTCTTCATTCGGTGAGTTTATCTTCAACTCTGAACAAAAAGAAAAATTATAAGTTGAAGATCTTAAAGAATCAGAAATAAATAGCAAAAAGCTAAATAAGATTTTGATCTCAAAAGTTATAAATATATTAAGGATCCAAATAAATTTGGAAAATTGACTTTTATTATTAGAATTAATTATTTGCTTCTTGTAGGACACAGACTTATTTTGGTTATCCTGGCAACTACAAGTCATTAAAAAAAGATAATTGATGATTTTAGAAACTGGACACTAGAGGAGACTAAAGATTCTAAGCAGAAGAATTTTTTTTAAACAGTATATAAGCCTGATGTCAGTTAATACTGGGATTACAGAATGACACAAACATTGTAACATCGGGAATATTAAAGGAGAATCTTTGAAGAATGGAGCAAGAAGTTAGTAACCAGAATATCTGCATTCTCAGTAATGATGTCTGCTTCTATGGACAGACTATGTCTAAAACAAATCAATGAACAAATGACAAATGTGGAACAAATTTAATCGATAAGATAAAGTATAAAATATGGAAATAAAAATGAAAGGCAAGAGAATGATTTAGAAAAGAATGGTTTGCTGGATACACAAACTAAACCAGCTAAAGTTTTAAAAATGAAAAGGGAAATACAAATGATAAATCAAGAAGATGATCTTGATCTATTGGATCTACAAAGGATGCTTGTTACAGCCTTGAAAAAAAAATCTGTGTAATGGAATAAAGAATTAAAGATGGATAAAATCCTACAACAATATTTGAATTAAAGATTAAGACTGTTAGAAGTAAAAAGAAAAAAAAGATATAAAGTCGAACAAGGTTAAAATAAGACATTTTTTGCAATGTTCAAAAATGCAGACCTTGTATGGACCTTTTGCAGACATCCGGATTGAAAAGTGCATATTTTATGGGTTTATTTATAGATAAGGGATGGGATATGGGATGAAGATATATCTATTTAACTTTAAATGGATGAAGTGTTATTAAATATGTTTTTATTTGTTGTGATGAAAGTTGGAAGTTCCTTCTTTATATATTGATTTTTCTCATTATTTCTTTTCTTTATTATATTTTTTCTCCACTATTTCTTCATTTCCACACTCTTCTCTTTCTCTAAGCTTAGTGTGTATTAGTTTTTACTATTACAATTAAAATTCTTTATATATATATATATAATATTTAACTGCAACATGCTGTACATAGTGCCAGGGCAAGCATGAGGTTGGTAAGTTTGAAGCATGAAGAAGAAATGAAATGATCATGGTTTAATAAATTCCTCTGCATATTACAAATGAATGGGACCAATGATGGGATCAGTATACATACATCTGGCATTTGAAAAACAAAACTAGAGGGAAATTGGGTAGAAAGTAACCATCTGTTTGCAGTTGTTTCCTGAGGATAATCATATGAATCTGCTACAACAACAATATGAACAAAAAGCCTTATGGCATTTAAAAAACTAAGCCACGCAGGATTTGTTTGCTTGTGCCTATTTATAGCGATGTTTGTACACATTTTAAACATATTTTCAGCATAATAAATCAATACTCAATGATTAGCGTTACACCTAAAACATGTGATGCCTGTCCTCATTTGAACATTAAATATTTTCTTAATATTTATTTACATAGCGGAATCGGCTGATCTTCAAAAGCATGGTTTAACCTTACATTTCTTTCTTCGCGAAATGATAGGTATAGGAGGTGTGAGAGATTCCTGAGAAATGAACTGCTCCAATTTGCAACCTCACACCCTGAAATACTCCAGAACATGCAATCATTCATGCACGTACACACACACACATGCACACACACACACGTTAAAAACTTTCAATCCTGTTCCTTCTCTGTTAGTAATGGCTTCCTACAGCCTTTTAGCAGGTCAAGAAGATCAGAATGGCATCCAATCTTTTAGAAGTTGCCTATTTCTGACAGAGTATTATGGATGTAGAGAGCATCTTCATAAAATGAGAATCCAAGTCTATCTCCCAGGACAAAGGAGACAAAAAAAAGAAAAAGAAAAGAAGTTGAGGCAGAGATACAAAATGCAAGAATATACCACTTCAACAATATCTAACTATTTTTCACCATTTCAATTTTTTTGTGTTATATTGTATTATAGGAACCCAGTCATTGTCTTGGTTTAGCATACTTATCTTAAACTGTAACTCTTAACAGACAACTGAATAGTTCCATAATGAATTTTTTAAAAAAGCATTAAAAACTATAGATCATAGTATGCCTTTCAAAATGCACAGTATAGCCTTGTGTTTTAAAACTTCCAATTAGATCTGCTAAGAATTAGGATGCCTTCATTTGTTTAATCACTTATTTTGTCCCTGACTTTTCAAGGGCCTAAAAGAATAAAATAAATAATATTTCTGACAAAAATAATCATCTCAGTAAATGGTGAACTATTAGACACTGTCAAAAGCACTGCTGAATGATGAAGTCACCCTGAAGTAACATACTATAGTTTCATAAATACCTCAGAGTAGATCAAGACATTATTCTTACCTAAATCCTTGAGGACAAATGCAGGTGTATCCATTTACAGCATCTACACACATGGCACCATGGCGGCATTTGTGTCCCCTGCAGTCATCATCATCTGTTTCACAGTGCTTTCCACTGTAGCCAGGTAAGCATTCACACCTGCAACAAGACCATAAAGGACTCCATTATTACAAAGTTGCATACTAGATTGTATCTTCAAAACCTGTTCACTGTGTTCATGTATATGAAACAGATAGCCAACCCAAAATAAAATGGCGTTCTAAGTCTTACACATCAGTGATGAAGTGCATTAACTGGTATTTCTTTCGTTTTTCCCAATGACAGGAAAAATGCTTTCTAGTTTATTTCCACGTGTGCATATATTTGAAAGCTGGTTGATAAAGCACAGTGTCTCTCAGCTTTGGTAACTTGAAGATATCTGGACTTCAAGTCCCAGAATTCCATAGCCAGCACGTGCTCTTGGCTGAAACTTGGCTTTTAAAGTTATAGACTAGAGAGAACAGATATCTTCGGAAAACTGGGCAGTCTCTCAAAATATTCAACATGTTTTGGAATAACCTGAATATACGGTAAAAGCCACATTTCAAGCCTTCCTGGAAAATAATGAACATATTCAGACCAGTGCAAAAGAAGTAGAGTTCCTAGATTAATATTTAACATATCTGGAAAAGGCACTTCCATATACTTTTGGGCTATAGTTATAACACTCTTTCTTAGAGTTAGAGTAAAATATTAGAATAGAAAATTAGACAGAATTGCATCAGAGTTAAGAAGTACAGATAAGTAGTAGAGTTTATCAAATAAGATCATCTTATTGTGCAGCAGAGATGCAAATGATTACATTTCATTACATACACAGAAAACAAATTATAGTACCGGTTCAAGCATTACCAAAATCTAAATGGCTAAAAGTGTGTGTGCATATGTGTGAATGCAGTTGTACTAATAGACATTTTATTTAATGTATATATACTTCTAACAAATATACAGGAGATATATCAAAACCTAGAGCTGATATTAGAATAAAACACTGCTATAATCAATGGAAGACATTTTCTAATATAATGATAAATGTGTCCTAATGCTAGCAGAAGTTTAGTACAGTGAATGATGGAAAGGTTTTTTTTATAGTTTTATAAAAGTCTTGCAAAAAAATGACATTTTAAAATCTTCATAGATCAGATACCAGACATTTATTTAAAGGGAAATCAATTTCAGAGATCAGAAACTATATGGGAAAAAATCCTCTAAAATGTAAAGAGGATATTTTATGGAAGGAAAAACTAATTGACCTTGATTGTACAATTTAGCTGATCTCAACAGAACATTAATTTAGTGATTTCAATAATAAAGAATTTAAATGGATAATGTTCCTGAAGACTCAGCTGATATAGGGATGGGCAAAACGTAGCTATTTATGATATCAGGAGAGATCTAGTCTGCCTAAATTGCATTACAGGTAGTCCTTAACTTATGACCACAATTGAGTCCAAAGTTTTGGTTGTTAAGTGAGACATTTGTTAAGTGGGTTTTACCCCGTTTTATGACCTTTCTTGCCACAGTTAAATAAATTACCGCAGTGAAAACTTAGTAACATGGTTGTTAAATGAATCTGGCTTCTCCATTGACTTTGCTTGTCAGAAAGTCACAAAAAATGATCAAGTGATCCTGGAACACAGCAACTGTAATAAGTATGAACCAGTTGCCAAGCATCTGAATTTTGATCACATGATCATGGGGATGCTTCAAAGATTGTAATTGTGAAAAATGGTCATATGTCACTTTTTTTCATGCCTTTGTAACTTTGAATTGTCACTAAATGAACTGTTGTAAGTCGAGGATTACCTGTACTGTAAACCCAAACAAGAGGATGGAGAATTGGAAAGATCTACCAACAAACTATAAATCCAGGCAGGACATCACTAAGTTCAAAGGTAATTACTTAAACTTTCTGAAGTTTGATATGAACAAATTTCCCTTCTACTGGGGATTTCTTTAAATAAGTCACTAAGGTAGATTTCCATTCTTAGTCCAAATAAAATTGATTGTTCTACCATAATACTAAACCTATTTTTATGTCTTTTTTCATTACTATGTGACTTAAACCCAGTTAGTTTTGAAGGAATTCAGATGAATTCAAATTTTATTGAGGAAATCAAGTATTGGCTTGCCTCTCAATCTAACAGCATCATAATCTCTGATAAGATCATTCATGGTTGGTCTCCTCACTGCTGGAATTAAATCCAAAGATTACTATTTTTTAAAAGGTTTGAAACAACATAGCAACCAATGTTTCAGGCATACTGGCAAGGAAATGGTGTTCATAATAACTTGCTGCCGGAGGAAATAGCAACATTTAATCCTCTTGCTTTATTGATCCCTGTTGCCCCAAATAAAGTGATGTAATAACAAATGATGCAAGCATCTTTATTCAAAGCTGCCATGGATCACATTTTTGACACATATTGGCTATTGTCATAATAATAGAACTACTTTTCTTGGAAGACAGCATTAAATCAATGCTTTAACTTTTGTCAGTAATTCCATGCTACAGAATAATAAAATGTATTTATAACTGTGCTCTAACACATCGGGCAGTTGGAACAACAGCTTCCTTCCCTGGAGAGATATATTAAATTAATTAATGTGTATATATCTCACTGGAAGATTTCATGAAGAATTGTATGGAAAAAAGTTAGTTACATAACCGAGATCTTTAAATGTTAGAGCAATAGGGAATTGTGTTAAATACTACCTCTAGGTACCTTCATTTCAGACCACTTATATTGGTTTTGGCCTCAGGTTTATCAAACCTGAAGCCAAAACCAATATAAGTAGTCTGAAACGAAGGTAACCAGAAAATAGTGTTACTGCAGTCAATACTTTAAATTATTTCAGTTACTCTTTTCCTTCTCTTTTTTATTTTTCATTCCTGAATTTATGTGCTCCCTCCTCCCTCAATCATTGCTGATCATGAATTTTCAGACTTCCTTCATTCCTGCAAGTGATAAATCAGAAGGTAGCATCTCTTCCAGAGGAATAAGCTATAATGAGAGGCAGCTCACTTCATCAGCTACATAGACCGATATAGGATTTAAACTAGAAGGTCCACTTAGCTTTATTAAAACTTTATTGCTTAATTAAGATACAAGTTTTTATTAATGCTAATTCTAATCTACTCTAACAGCTGCTTTACAGAATGCCCAAATTTATTACCATGGGGCATTTTTTGGATAAAACCCAAATATCAAACCAAATAAATTAAAGGCATAACATAAAAAAGAAAAGAAAATGTAGATAAATCTAATTTATATCAGCACCTTTTATATACCTCTCTATATCTTTGCTAACTATGCTTGTTCCTTTATTTCCATATACCAATTCATACAATGTCTTTTGTTCCTAATTTTTTTTGTCTCTTTATTCTTGAGGAATTTCTTAACTCTGTCCAACCACAACATTGCCCTTCCCATTTCTTCATTCAAATATTTGTTTTGTGGTTTTGATTCTCATTTTCTCTACATGATTAGATGTCATCAATAAGCTTCTTTCGTAACTGGTCAGTGATTTCTGAGACTAAGCAAAAATCAATGTTTGTTTCTGTTCTTCCTTAGAAAAGATCATTTCAAACAATATTTTAGATAATTCAACTATTTTATTCAACTATGTGGCTTTATCCAATTTCTTTTGATTGGGAGCAAATCAGAAGCAAATCAGAAGCATATGCATTTTGGTTCCAGTAGCAAATCACAACTATAAACTGGCATAAAGGAAAACACTTTGGTGGGCAACTTAATACGGACACAAAAGGAGACCCAACTGGGCATCCTCTGGGCAACTGATATTACCAGTTGATCCTTTCACCACGGGAGTGTTTCAGTACTTCTGAAATCGAAGAACAGCATAAGGAAAATATCTCCTTCATTTTTTGTAACTTGCATTAAACTGAATTGAAATATAAGGAATCACACCTATAATTTGAACAACAAATCCAAATTTCACTTGCAAATACAATAGCTATATTTGAACAAGTACAATTAATGAATGGATGTGCAGTTTACTTTCCTCCCAGGCTTGCTGAAATGCAGTGTGCAATGGGGAGAGATAATGTTTGTTAGTTCGATCTGGAATGAGGGGTCCTTGGTGCTCTCTCTGAATTTGGTTATTTTCTTGCATAGAAAACACTGTGGCAATTAGTTAATAAAGTAACTTATTAGGCTTATGCTTAATATACAGTATTTTAACGTATAAAAAGTACACACTTACTTATATTCTCTATCAAGAGAAATACATTTGGATTCATGTTTGCAAGGGTTTAGTTCAGGCACACAATGGTTGATGACTTCATCACAGAGTTCTCCTGAAATAAAAATAAAATTAAGAGAGTTTTTAATATAAATTTAGTAGACGTTTAGTTGCCTGAATTATAATGAGAACTGAGGAATGAAAAATGCTTATGGAGAAGTTATTGAGGACAATGATATTACAACCCTTTGTTTAAAAAAGAAATTAATGGTAAAGCCAAGATTAAAACTTTTATTGTGGTTTAAGACTAGTCAATGCAGAAAAAAAACAAACAGAGACATTATACAAACAATGCATTGCAGGTTGTCTTTATGAATGTTATGAATATTAATGTTGTTCTAAAACAAAATAAATAAATAATTGTTTATCATCAAGAACACATTTAGAGATGCCTGTATAATCCAAAATGAATACATTTATCTTTGATTGTTCCATAGAGGGTAAAAACAGAAAATTTTTGCTAGAGGATGTTATAAACTGAGTGCCACACTGTATCAAGGACTCTGTCTTTGCCTTGTTAGTTTTATTGTAACTCAGTGTTACAAGGTTTATCTTAAAAAATGAACCTTATAAGGCTAGTTTATATGTAATGTTTGACTTTCAGTGAACAAAAGCCATTTCCAATTATTACAGAAACCAGTTCAGTTGGACAGTACAAAAATTTCAATCAATATCTGAGAATAACAATACAGATCCTAATTTCAATCCTTTTAATTCCCAATTTCAGTCTTACATAAGCACTGGAAATATAGTTAAGAACTTGAAGAATTTATCTGAAGAATTGGGATTGATCAAGCAATTCATTTATCATTATGCTGAGTGACACTGATGGTATTAAAAGGTTTTGAACTATATGTTGATTTTTTTAAAGAAAAAAAATCCCACAATAATATAATAATATGATTCAAAACCTTGACATTAAACAGATTTAAAGAACAGTGATGGCACAGTCGTTAGAATGCAGTACTACAGGCTAATTTTACCCACTGCCAGGAATTCAATCCTGACCAGTTCCAAGTTGATTCAGCCTTACATCCATCTGAGGTTGGTAAAGTGAGGACCCAGATTGTTGGGGGCAATACACTGACATTATAAACCCATACAAAGAGAACTATGTAAAGCACTATGAAGTGTTATATAATCTAAGTGTTATTGCTATAGAACACTGAATGAAGCACCTGCTTAAAAAGCAAATAATTGTCTACACCCAAAAAAGTCCATTAGGACTGCATTCTCAAATAAAATGTTCTCAAGTACAGGGAACAGTGCATCTGATTTTTGTTAATACCTGTTCAAAACCTTGTTTTGTATTTCTACTTTCTAATAATACACAAATGATTCACAATGATCAAAGCCACAATCTTCTGAATAATAGTGTTATGATAGAATTGCCTTCTTGTCCTAGCTTTTTTTTTTTACTAATCTCTTACATTTCCTGAACAATTTCAGCTGCATTGTAAGGTTTCATATCCATTGATTCTGAAATGCATTTCAGTCTGATATTTCATTTCAGTTACAATCTTGCACGTTTGTGCGTACACATGCACATACCCATACTAACAACATAACTCTTAATGGCCAAAATTAAACTGTAAAATATGTTATCAGAATTTTTATTGTGCTAATTATTACCTCAGTACTTTAAAAAATCCTCATTTACTGATTTCCAGCACCAAAATCAAGTAACAGCACCTTCATTATTGCCAATTACCATTATCACTTTAGTCCTAAAGTTGGCTTAATTATTAATTTCAAAGATTCCTCCGAAAATTTGGAGTTCCTCCATAAATTATTTATGGTTGTCATTTCTCTAGTATAGAAACAGTGTTAACAAGTGGCCCAATGAGTATCCAAGAAGCACAGGACTAATCCCCAGCTACTTTCAGTTTATTTCATAGCTTGTTGCCCATTTGCTGAAGGCATCCCAAAGTATTAGGTCTATTAAGTATCAACCTGGGATTTTCTTATAAAGGAAAGAAGAAAATCAGTTTGAGCAGTACTGAAATTAGTATCAATCCAGTTGATGCCTGTTCCATTTATGCAAATGTAAAGAAAGAGCTTTATTTATTTATTTAAAATTAGGGGCTCAGTCAAAATGGAACATTATGGAGTTAAGCCTTAATAATTGTTAATTTTTCTGACAACAGAAAGAAAATAAATGCTGACATTTTAGATATTATCAGCAATGTATACAAATGCTAATACAAATACAAATTTTTGGAGATTGCAAATGTACCTTTAAGGTATATTCTGTCAAAATTTATTTATTTATTTATTTATAATTTATATTTATATACCGCCCCATTCCGAAGACTCGGGGCGGTTCACAGCTTA
>JANHFL010005215.1:280838-297116 GCA_032468155.1 Oxyrhabdium leporinum
ATACAAATATAAATATATAGATTTAAAATTGATTAAAAGTATTAAACTAATGGCTGTGTAATGTTTAAATTTTTTTTTTAAATATTAAATATTTAAAACCCCATATTAAAACTGATTAAAAATCTTTAAAAACCCCTCAGTCAGGAAATGTAGCATAAATCACATGATAATGGCCTTAAAATGATGCATTGCATTTTTTTTAAATGTCCAGAATTTACCTATACACACACACACACACACACACACACAAGTCTAGATCTCTAGACATACAATATACATACACACACAATTTACACTTATTTTACATATATTTACATATGTATATACACACACACACAAATACACAAGGTATATTATATTCAACATATATTCATCATATAAACTATGTATGTGTGAGTTTGCTTGTTTTTTTAAAATCAAGCTAAGTTAACACAATGAGGAATCCAGATTTGAAAGCATCATGACATTCATTTTCATGTATATATTACATATACTTTAAGTCAAATAACAGGATGAGATCGTGAATTTTTGTTTTTTGATGAGTTGCAATTTAAGTATGATCTTCCGAAAAGCAGCTGGTAGTGATATATATGGCTATTCTGATTTAGATATAGGGCCCACAGTCTTAAGTGCTTCCAACCCCATTGTAGCATTAAGGGTATAATACTTTCTTTATAAATTGAAATACTTTTTTCTTTTTGAAATTAAATATATTTTATATTGGTCAAACCTACATTGCTTATTGTAAGCTATATTGGTGAATAGGATAAGCAAGGCTTCCTCAACCTGTTACCATTGAGATGCAGATGACTTTGGGCCACTTCCTCTTTCCCAGTCTTAGAAAGAAGACAAATCCATTTCTTAATTACTTCTCAAAATATTGTAATTTGTTCTGGTTTAATTTATTGTGTTTCACAGGAAGACATATGCAGCAAACATCCCTGACTTGTTGACAGGATTAGGATAACTTCTTAATTTAAGAGACATTTCACTTTAACAGTCATCCCACTGTCTTATGAGCCTATTAAACCAAACTATTACTTTTAATGAAATATGATCCAGATAATTCTGACACTAAAATTATCTATGTTACACTTGAGGGCTAGTGGATACAACTACATTTTAAAGGCACTCTGATTGCATTACTGCCTTTCTTGGGGTACCCTATTTGTCCCAAGTCCAGTAAAACTTTTTTTTAGCAAAGGCTTGAATGCAACTTGGTACATTCACAACTTGTTAAAGACTGAGTTTGTTCAGTCCAGGTTCCTATGAAATTTACTCAAGTGTCTTGGTCTGTGTCTAGTGCTGTTCTTCATACAGGAGTCCTTAGAGCTGAATCTAGTATGATACATGGATCAGTATCTTCAAACTTTCACCATTTTTCAAAATTGGGAGAAATCAGCTGAAGGAAAAGCTGCATTACCAGTTTCTTCCCTCACACATTGATTATAACGGGATATGACTCAGTCAAAAAGAATATAGGCAAGTATTTTGTATGAAACTACAGATTGAGAACCATCTAATTCTTGCTGATATCTATTTAAGTGATCAGTTCACCAGACTTAACCCTGTGTATATTTTTGTCAAATTACTATTCCAAAATTCTGAACAGCTCTGACATTTGCATTCTGTAATGCCTTACAAACTGTTTGTTTTGGAAGAGAAAAATCCAGAAAATCCCATAAAGTAAGGGGATTGTCATTGTAACTCAAGGGCAATTTATCATTATAAATCAGGAGCAATTGAAATAAGAGGCCGCATACTACTTCCATTATACTATGAAGTTCACACAAAGTTATTGTGCCCTTATTACAGGTACTTGTCAACTTATAACCAAAGTTATGATGGATTTCCCTAGTGGTACTTATGACCTGGATTCGAAGCTGTGACAGTCGGTTGCCCACTATAATCACATGACCACATTTTTGGCATTTGGCAACTTGATTGCATTTATGGCCATTAGCACCCCACAATCACACAATGACTTTTATGATGTTTTGCTGAAAACCAGAAGTAAATGCAATTTTCTTCTGGTTTTCATTGAAACTGTCCCCATAAAAATCATTGGTTTACTTAACAACTGTTGCAAAAAAGATCATAAAAGTGGATTGTGATGGGCTGGCTCAATTATGATTGTAACTCAAGGACTATCTATATCTCTATATTCGTGTTACATTGACTCCTTTGATCTCAGTTGCTTTTTAGCTTGTCAAAGTGCTATACTGTCTAACAATATTGACAAATTTTAACATTTAGCTGGCAAAGTCTGTAGGATTTTACTAAGAATTAAGTAACTAGATTGTTATATTTAGCTCATTTCCCTATTAAATGCTATTTTATCAATCTTCTTTAATTAATTTTATTCTGTTATATTATGGAAGACTGCTCGCTGCCTGAAATAAAGTCTTTTGTGTTTGAAATTACTGATGTGGTGATTCCCAAAATAACTATTTGACAATTGGTAAAGATGTCTCCATCCCTTCCTATGTCATAGAGCATTCTGCTTACCTATTTCTTCTTTTTCAAAAATGGAGCGCATTTTAGAACAGGGTATCATGTTGCGATAGTTACATTTATAAGTACATTTGGGGCCCAAAAACATTTCTGAAAAGACAAATAATACTAGATGGTGGTTCTTTGGTACAATGCAGCTTGCACTTTTTTTTAAAAAAAGAAAGGTTAAAAGAATCATTAAATCATTAAAAAAAATTCAGATGAAAATCAATGTCAGGTGGAGCACAGGATGCTGCAGGTGATGTTTGGATATATAGTTGTTTACACTCACCATAGGACCTACTTCTCAATAGCTAAATCCTTTCTGCTCTTAACTCAATGGACAAGAAGCAAAATTGTGCACTTAATTACCAAACACTAGAGTCATAAGTGGTATTTATTCTGTTATGATAATTCCATTGTGGAAAGCATAATAATTAAATGAAATCAAATGCATGCAAATATTTTCTAGTCTGCTGGGCTAGCTTTTGCTTTGTAGTCATTAGAGGCCATAATGAATCAGCACTGACATATGTGTCTAGCAGTTAATCCTACATGGGTTAAAGGCCTGGAGACCCTTCCATGTTTCATTTGCAAAAAACAACAACAATGCATTTCCCAGTAAGGAAAATTTGCTTTCTAAAACACTCTTCTGCCAAAAACACTTCCAGGCATATCAGTTATTTCAGGAATCAAAGATGGTCACAAAGAAAAGAACAGGTACACATTCATCACATATTAAAAATTAATGCTGGTATAACTACTTACTTGATAAAAACAAAACAAAAACAAACACCAGCCTATTGAATTTAGGGGCCATCATTTCTGAAGAGCCATGCACTATAAATAATAGAAGTCTTACTTGTGTCAAAAACATCCCTTGATATTTTAACAGGTTTTTATTTAATAGCTAGGATAAACTTTTGACAATATACAAAAGAAAGTATTTTCTTCCAGTGAATATATATAACTTTTATTAAGAAAAATTTAAAAGAATAAACACAACATAGAAATGTTGAAAGACAAGGGCAGGGGTGTCAAGCTGGCGGCCCGTAGGCCAGATGCGTCATGCGCAGGCCATGCCCACCCCAGATCCACAAATGGGAAAAAAAAACATTGTGAAACATCACATGATGGCAAGTGGCGAGTTTGACACCCATGGAGAAGGGTATGGAAATGAAAAAAAAAAGGTAAGTGAAAAAAATGCAGATAAAAGAAAAAGCTATAAAGAAGCACTTGCTGGTTTATTAACAGCAGTTACAATTTTAATTTTGCTACTTTAACATTACTCATCCACTGAAATTTTAGATACAGTTTAGGTTCTGCCTATCAAACAAATACACTTCAGCAGAAATTAATAAACATCCAAGACATTCTTAAAATTTAATCATGAGAGACCAGTTGTATTTGATTCTTGCAACAATCACATAATTCTCTTGGAGAAAGTTTCTTCTTTTTAACTGGCAATATTATAATTACTTCAAATAGGGGTGGAAGCAGAACGTGGCAATTGTTTTTAGAGCAGGACAATTATCTAAAAGGGAGAAAAATTCTCCCTAGAATCTATGCAGGTTAATCTGCATTCTACTTTAAAACAATGTAGATTTGTATTTCATTAAACTATATTTTCTTTGTCATTTCTCTTTTGATAGCGTCATGATTTAATTCAAAGATGGGGCTTCTAAAACATCTTTACAAGCAGACATGTTACTGTTCCTGGGGGAAAAAAACGGTTTCAGGTAGATCCAAAACGCTTCAAATATAGCTGACAGAATGGTTCAAAGCTGTATCTTACTAACAAAGCACTAAGAAAATCAGATTTACCAGTATTATCAAGGCAGACTTTCTTGAACTACAAAGCAATGATCTGTGTAACATAAATGAAAATCTGAGCCCTGCAACTGAAATATTGAAGGGAAAAGTTCTAGCATCTAAACCAACCTCACGAGGCTTGCAAGTGAGCATAGTCCTGAAACTAGGAGCAAATCACAAGCAGTCTTCCTTCTGGTATTTTTTGTACTAAATTTGAGTAATTCTAATTAAAATAATATTCTCTAGAAACCATTATCAGATTGAAATAATTGTCCAAGCTCTGGAAAACTGCTACTGGTTAGTTCAAGATATTCCTTGGTAAGGTTTAAATTTAAATTGCTACCGGTATTAGTTGGCATTTCCCACATGCTATCAGTTTTATTCCATTGGATATTTCTTCTTTTTTCCAAAGAAAGATTTAATATAGTGCACAATATAATTTTACAAATTAGCTAGCAAAATAATTTATAGGGTCATCCAATATAGATTAGAGCCCTGTATGGAAAAGAAGATGCCAGATGCTTATGCTGGTTTCAGAAAAGGCCAAAGAGCAAAAGACATTACTGCTGATGCATGTGAATAATTGAGAAAGCCATATAAACCCCAAAAGAAAATAGATATTTTATTGATTATAGAAAGGCTTTTAATTGAATTAGGAATGTGCTTAGGAGAATGGAAACAGCAAGGGTCACCCATACGTTTGTTCTGCAGAGAATCTCTCTACAAAGAGGTTCTGAAACAGTGATTTCCAGTGGATCTGAGAATTTTGGGAGGGGGAGAGGGAAATCATTTTACCTAAACCGTGTTTCGGTGTCTCCAAATTGGACCACTTCCTCTCTTAACTACTTAGAAGGAAACTGCTTATCATTAAACCAACCTGTAGGACAATATTTCATGGGATTAATTATCAAGAAAAGTAAACAAAAGGAATTTAAAGTGGACTTATGTGGTCAAGGTTAATGTATGTGTTGTGGTTTCTGATAGCTATTATTGGGATTTTTTTAAAACCAGGATTGAATGACAAGGCTTTAAAAATCAGCGTGGGGAGATATTTATAAGTGGAGAGAGGTTTGTTGCCACATTTTTTTTTAGAGAAAGTGATAAATTGGAATACAAAATGGATTACATTCAGATTAAAATATAATACGTTAGCTCTTAATAGACTTTGGCTGATTAGAACTAAATGATGAGTTTTTATCAGTTGATTATTGATAAGGGATGAGATGAAGGAAGAAGACCTTTTTATACTGAAATATTCGAGAAAGTGATTTATACTTGTCTGGGAGGAAGTGGGATTCCTTATAAGTGGAGATACTAGGAATTGAACTTTCAAAGGGCAGAGTACATGGCCTACTAAAAAGCTATTGCTTTTCAAATAAACAGTAGACTCTTTTCTTGGAGTAGAAGGGAAATGTTAGCAAACTCCAAAACTGTCTCTAGAAAGGCAGACAATAATTCTCTAAATTACTAGCATAGCTGAACTTCCAGCCTCTTGCCAGGTTGTTGCTGTGGTTGGACACAGTCTGATCCTTTCATTGGAGTGAAATGATGCCCAATTTGAACAAGAGCAAACATTTTCTCAAATCACATTTCAATAGATACAATCTATTCTCTTCCATGCCTGCATCCTTTTCCAGCACTGTGGGAGTAAAAATAATTTAGTCACTCTGATTTAGGGAAGTTTGCTTTTATTGACAATACATTCTGTACCTTATGTCTAAAATTCTAAACAAAGGTGCCTCATGTGGCTTACAATGCAGTCAAAGTTTATAAAGCAAGATTAAACAAAATTATGTACCAAAAAGTAAAAGAAGCCACAGAGGTCAGAAATAGAAAATATTAATATGAATGAATTGCTCCTGCCATGTTTCAGTCGTAAAATCAGATCAACACAGCATTGAAAAGAACCTGAATTTCAACTAGATCAGTTAAGCTCAAGTAGTTCCTGAGGATTTTATTACTCATATTGTAGCGATATTTGATTTTAATGTATTTTTAGGAATATGGTTATGTTTAAAATATACAAATATGATAAAGAGTGTTCAAGGCTGCCATGATGCAAAATATGAACACAAGACCTAATTTCAAAGATTGCTTTGCTAAAATGATACATTTTGGAATAAATACTAATTCTAAAAGGTATAGACCTGTAGTGTCCTGACAAAATATAGGAAGAGAAAATATTCATTGTTGTAACCTGATTACTACATAAAAGGTTATTTTTAAGCCAAACTATTGGTATGCTGCTTATCATTATTTTGTGTAAGACTGTTTTTGGAGATCTGCTGGTGTAATTTGCTTGATTTTCTTAGCAAAACATGTTTTTATTGATTATTAGATTACTGATTGAAAAGTCAGCATTAAACAGTACTTTGTATCTTATGCTTATTGTCAGCCTTGGAAGCCATATATTATTGAAGGGCTCTGAGGCTGCCACAATTAGTGCCTGGGAAATTGGGAGTGGGGGATATTCATAGAGAGCTGGGGAATTAGACACAACAAAATTCTTTCACAGAGAGTCAAGGACATGTTAACCTGCACCTGGAAGAGGAGTGTATGGAGGAAGGACTTCACTTGGGGTGGCATTTGATTGGGTCATGTGATCGATGATGAGTACAGGTGATTGGATCTTTGATTTTCTCTTGGGGAGGGAAAACCTGAAATTTTCAGATTCAAGTTTCCCCAGATGTGCCAATATGACTTCTACAATAAGTTCTTACTTGGATGAATTTTGTTTCTGAATGCTGAATGCACAATGGGGAGTTTCATTGGAACACTGACACTTATTTAGATTTAACCGTTTCTTTTAGGATACTGTAATAATTTTTTAAAATTTAGAATTTTGGGGAGCAATAAGACAATATATCTAATAAAATATGTTCTGCTTACAGACAAATAATTGATACAGTAAAACAAACAAAAAAAGGTAGAAAACAACACCTTATTTATTTACTAAAATAAGCCTATACCTTATTTTTACCTATTAAGAGCAATAACAAAAATTTAAAATATACCTATACCAAATATACCTTTTTCATTCATTACAAATTTAATTAATTTGTTAATTAATACAAACTATTCATATATAGGGGATCACATTGTGAGAACTATTGGCTCAGAGTCTCAATTTCTAAACTCTGGGGTCAGGTTCAACCATTACAAAAAATTCTGGCAAAAATATGGCTAATTGCAGCCGTTCGTTTTCAATCAGCATGAAGGTTTTCTAAGCCAACTATTTACATAAGCATCCCAAAAGAGCCCAACAAAACATTGTAAGTTTGAGAAATTTTAGATTTTCTTACCAGCTTACTCAAACATGACACTGATTAAATCCCATGTTACATAGCTTATAAGGGGCCTTTCTCTAAGTGTCCAGAGCTCAGAGAGTAACATGGCCAGTTCACATTTTCATATTTAAAAGAACGCATATTTTTTTTCATCACAGTACTGCGTATGTAACAGCTTATGATTTGGTGGCTTACTGTATATATTCTTAAATTGTTCGATGAATGCAATTACAATTTCTAAAACCAGGGAGCAGTGTTGAGAAACTGGGTGGAAGAGAAAAATGAGAAGACTTCTTCAAACTGTGGAGATTTTGCATTGTGTGAATTAGGGCATGACTGCTAAAAATATCATGTATCAAGAGTAAAGGTGAAAACCAAGCAGCTGTCATTTAAGCACAGTCATACATTTTATTATTTTCTGTATTGCTCTTTGTTTTCTTCTTAGGAACATTTGAACAAAATGCTTTGATGTTCCCTATAGTTTTCAAACGCATATGGATGTTAATCTGCAGGCAATAAAATGAATAAATGTAGAGTTGCTTGCTGAAATAACTGACATGTACAGATAGATAGATTACTTATTGAAAATCTCTGTTTTTGAACAGGAGCCACTTTGCCAATATGTGAAATAGGCACTTAAGTGGCATTGCATCAAGGTGTGAATTTAGAACATACAAGCTGAAAGAGCATGGCTGAAGGAATCTAAAGGCCCGTTAAATCCTGCATAAATGCATACAATATGTTCTTTATTATGATCAATGATCCATTCAAATCTTAAAGTGGCCTAAAACAGAAGAAAAGGAGCAATTATGGTATATCCCCACACTGAACTTTTGTAATGTCTGCCTGTTCATGGTGTTGGAATTATACAGTACAGTTACAATGGACTAATTTGCAATACAGAGATGAAGACGGTTATGGAAACATCACAATTTATAAAAATAGGTCTATGAATATGTATGTATTGATGTATGTATGTATATACATCCACGTGCATGGATATGGAGCAAGCCCCATGCTTTCCATTACTCTTATATGCTACCAACAATCTCAGGAGTTTCATAATGCTGAGATTGAACTACAGTAAGGCGAGAAAATGGATGAGACTTTCAGAAGATTGCAATGATGGCAAAGCTCTAAGCCAAAACATCCACACTGTAATGCTTTGTAATGAAGAGCATATCTCTTAAGTAATAACTAACACACCAACATTTTAGATACACAAATACATACATATAAAAGACCAACTTTCCTGGATACTTTCTTTTGATATCAGTATTATCAGTGAGATGTGTATAGCACTAAGAAAAGAAAATTCCCTGCCAATAAATACTATAAATATTTTCCTAAATATCTGAAACCAACCATTTTTAAAAAGCGTAACCTTCAACTTTTTTTTTTGTTAGGATAAGAATCCTCTCTTTTCTATGCTACTTTGATGTCCAATCCATTTTTTCTCAATTATCCTTGGTGGATCCTTGGTTTCCTTTTCTGATGCACTTTTGACATTATTTGCTGCACCTGTTTAGGTGAGGAAACCGCACTCCAAAAGCTGAAATTGCTGCAACTGAAGAATAATTAAAACTACATGAATTAATATAATGATTCTCCATGTGTTTTGCTCCCTCTCCTGAGGGAAGGTGCAAACAGTTCAGATTGTGGCATTCTTATAAAGTTGGTCCCCCCCAACACACACTCAGTAGTAGTTAAGCAAATCCATCTAGCATGAAAAAAGATCAGTTAAGATATATGAGACTCCATGTGTCATCTGGAGATGTTTTTTCTAAAACCTCTCAAAATGATATGCTAACCTGTATAGTTGGGTAGGCAAAGGCAAGCATAATTGTTTATCCCATCCATACAAGTTGAGTTATTCTCACAATCGTTATCTTCACAGTCATCTGGATTCAGTTCACATTTCTTCCCTTCAAATCCAGTAGGGCAGGAACAGCTTTTAACATAGGAATAAAGAAGATATGGACATTAACTGGCATGTTGGGCTAAAATGACTTAGAAACAGGAACTGCGTATACAAACACAAATACAAACAAGAGGGGAAGTCTCTGAAAATCAAGGAATACCAAATTAGAAAGATGCAGATTCTAACTTCAGCAGATAAGCAAAAGTTTCTCAGGCTGAGGTAATTTTTCATAATTTAATATTTACATTTTATCACAGACATTAAATCTGAGGAGCAGGACTGTAAAAAAAAGGGATAAGAAGATACCATTAAAGAAGAATAGTGGATCATTTAATTAAGACACATAGCTACATCTGGGATTGCCCAGATCTTTTCAATTCTGCCATATGATGCAGTTTAGCAATTCAATGGGCAGATGACAAGTCCGGATGCATACAGATGGCAGATCAGCTTCAGTGAATTTTGTAGTTTGTTCCAGATTCATGCTTCACAATTCTGGCAGCACACATAATTGCAGTTATATTCAATTCTTTTTTCTGGATTATGTAACTTTAGGCATCAAGGCTATATGTATGTATTCTATTACATTTTATTGTTCTATTACACATAGCCACACAGCCACAGCCACACACATCACACACATCACACACACACACACACACACACAATATCCATAGTGTTTTCTGGGTCAAAACTAAATTGGAGAATACAGCTAAGGTGTGATAAGCATGACTTGATCAAAGCCATATTCATAAATCTTAACAATCTGGCATGATTTATATAATAATGTCAGTAGTGCTGAATTTCACTGATGAATTTAAAGGTACTAAATATTCTGATGATAATTACTTCTGAAAACTCCAATTTCCCTTTTATAATTTTATTTTGAAAACATATATACTGCAAAATGAAGAAGAAATACAATACCACAAATGTAACTATGAAATATTGTAAGGCCTGGGTGGAAAACTATGTTTAAGTCCCTGCTGAACCATAACAAGAAAGGAATTTGCTTTGACTTCAGTCACCATATCTTTCATAATAAGGGATCCAACCCGGAAAAAAGAAATTAGTTATTGACAGGATCTGCAAAAGGTACCATACTTGTACAGAAGGACTATGTGGAAGAGGAAGTCCTCTAAATACTTTAGGCCTAAGCTATACAAGTCATTATATATAATTGTGTATATATTGCATTGTGCTCAGAGTAAACAGTTAGTGAAACTCCTTCAACAGGGACATATATAGGATTTTCAAGAGACATTGCCTATTTTTTGTGCAGCTCTTTCCAATTTGCACAATAGCTTCAAAAGCTGTTCCAAGAAAAGCATATTACAATAATACAATTCTCAGGTTTTAGCACAAAAGACAGGTCCTTTGTCCTCAGGTTTATGACCTGAAACTCAGAAAAGACCATTCTAGCCACTATTATGTGTCTGTTCAACATTAGCAATGGGTTAGGAAGATTTTCCCCTGCTGAAAATGTGTGACTGTATTTCTTTGTGTTCATGTTTGGTTGTTTTGTTTTGTTTTTGTCAAATTTCCCATCTTCATTCTCCATTTTGTTATATTTTTTCTGTTATATTGTTTTTAATGCATTTTTATCTGTAACTGCCTTGGAAGTCAGAAATCATAGCTATTTAAATAACAATATAATACTTAAGAGAAAATTGAAACCTTGTCTGTCAACTCCTAAAGTCAAGTCCCCACCAACAGTAAAACTTTTGCCTTCGCCATGTTTAGTTTGGATTCACATTTGCTCCTTCACTGGTTTGGAGATTCTCAAAGGCCTGGGAGATGTGCAGTCCCAGTTTCACAGAAAAGGAAAGACAGAACTTGATCTAAGAATGAAAACTGGTAAGGTGAGAATCTGTGATTCCCAGCCTAGAGAACTTATTATGCTATTATGAATCAACTACCAATGCAGGCTGCCTTGTGTACATTGATTCAAGTAGAAAATTTGAAGAATTATACATTTTAAACTCTGGATCCCAAACATAGTTACTTTTTTTTTTTAGAGTGAAATGGCCAATGATTCATTGTTGAGGATTATTATTGGTAAATAAAGGTACTAATCTACCTGGAAGTGCATCTCCTGCCAATGAAGGGTTGAGTTAGAGACCTTTGATTTTGAACCCTGGTATGAGGTCTAATAGCTTGACAGACTTTCCTACAGCCTTTACTATAGCAAGAGATCAGATGCCTAGTGATCATGAATGTAGACTCTCTAGGGATTCTACTATCAATGAAGGTGCTAGTGTCTTGCTCTAGTTCCAAACACAAGCAGTCACCCAAAAGGACCAAAATAATCTAACGGTGGAGTTCAAGGGCAAAGTTTTCTGATTCTCATTCTAGTAAAAAAAAAATGTAAACAAGAAGCAGATGGCAGAAATCTTCAAGGTTGGGAAATAAGCATCCATGTAGCCACTGATTCAAATAGGCAGAAGGAAGAGGATTCATATTTTGGAACTAAAGGGAAAGATTCCTAGATGTTGTGAAGTGAGAACTTTTAGGTATGGCTTCCTAATTCTCTACAGTAAATCAACTTACCTAACTTTCTTGAGTCTACTTGGGAATATGGAACAGGAAACATCTAATAATTGTACCTGGGAGGCTTCGTATGGATAGCCTAACAATGAGGATGAATCAATCACAATCAATGATCCCTCCCTCCCATTACCAGTATGAGAGACACTCAAAAAGCCAGAAAGGAAACAAAAAGACCAAATACCTCCTCACCAGCAATCAACACCCAGATAAGCAGGGATTAACCTCAACATGAACATTAAACCAACAATCAAGAAGCAAACAATTCTCCAGAAAAGAAAGTACCAATTCAGACATACATGTTAAAAACAAACAATTTCCCAATCAAGAAATCACCAAGAACATTTCCGCTAATATTGACAGGGCAAGCTACTAGTATAAAAAATGAGAGCAAACCCCACTCCCTACTAACACTGATGTTGTTACGTAGTTTGGTAAGGAATCATCTACCAGGAAACAATCTAGTTCAAAGAGCACCAAGGACCTCACAGACTTTTCATTTTTGTTCAGTGATTATTCAATTTTATTCTTGGGAGCAAGAATTAAAAAAAACCCTACTTACTGATTGTAATACAGAGTTAACAGCTGAAAGCAATTGATCACAAAATTTACAAGTTACTTTCCCTTCTCCTTTCCAGCCTGTACTCCTAATATTTTTGTCAAGATGGTGTTTTCCTATCGCCATTCTATGGACACTAGCAATCCTTAGATTCACTACTCTTATCCCTTCATTTCTTTACTCTTACAATGGTTGTGGAAGGCATGCATTTTACCAAGTTAGATCTCAGAGGGCTCTATGGTTTATTTTTAATGAAAAAGAAACATTAATAATTAACTGCTTTTGACTCTCACTATGGAAATCCTGAATATATGATAATGTTGTTAAAGTTGATGTGCAACCTCTTGGTCTTTCAAAGATTTATGAATAATATTTTACATGACTTTTGGACAAGATTTTGACTGTCTCTTTAGATGAGCTGCTGAATTATTCAAAGGATCCTACACAACTCAGTTTTGCCAATTTGACCAAAATTTATAGTTGGGTCACTTTTGTGACTTAGCCCCACATTAAGATAGAGAAATGTTTCTTTGATTTGTCTTTATTAGACTATTGGAACTCTATCAGTTAAGATAGGATTCATCATCTCTTGGAGTCATGCCCCCCACTCTATAGCATTTTGCCTATGTTTACCATAAATTAATTCTTAATCTTACTGCACTTTTTTCACCTAAACCTCAATATTTCCTTACATGAACATGCATTCACTTCTCAACCCAATCTTCATCCTCCATATCCTACCTTCCTCTCTCTTATACAGACCTCTGGTTTTCCCTGGGAACTGTGTTTCTCTAATCCATACCAGATTTTGAGCACAGCACATTTTCCAGGAGACTCCAGGAACTGAAGGGATCAAACAAGCATCTGGATAATGACCAAACCAAGATCTTCAAGCTACCAAGGTCCCTGCACTCAAGTAAGATTCCCTAAAGCTTTCTTAGACTTTTGCAGAGCTCATGAGTTATCTTAACCAGCACTTATATTTTTAGCTGGGAACTAGAAAGTAATTAATCCCAAAGTTAATTTTTGCAGACCTCTGCTTTAATGTGTATTCTCATTATAAGAAGAAAATCTAACCCATTTATTGAAATAAAATGATTAACATTTGATATCATTACTGATCATCATTTATTATAAGACTATATAAGACTGTTCTTCATAGTTGGCAGGACCTTATATTCTGTCTCTGGTGCTGTTCAAATAAACTTGGCTGAAATAGATTGTGTGGTCTTCACTTGTCTGTTGGGTAATGGAGAATTTTCCCTTCATAAAAAAATGGAGGAAGTAAATTCTCTAAATAATCAATATAACTGAATAAAAAGGGCAACAATAATTGAAAAATAAAAACAAGCAACTGTATGGAAGCTACTCCTGCTAAGTCAGGCACATTTGATTATCTCTTATTGAGCTGGCAAGGCAATCTCACCTTAGCACAAGGAACAAATCATTCCTCCCTCTGCCTTTTTTTAAAGGAGAATAAGTTCAATGAGGTGGATAGCTGTGCAGCAGAACAAAGCAGTGCTTTACCGAAGCATTTTTTTTAAAGTGCCATAAAATGATGTGAAAGGATTATACAGAAGAGCTTCTTGCACTATTCATCTTACAGTGATTGCTCATAAGGCATAATATTGGAAGGAATGGGAATATAACTTTAGAAAGGATGAAGGAAAACAAACTGTTTGAATCAATTCTCTTTAAAGGACACTCAATCTGTATGAAATATTTTCTTTGCCTGTCGACTATCTCATTAGAACCAATAAAATATGTCTTCTGTCCGACCTGGTGGTGATTCAAGAGATCATAAGAGGCAGATAGAGAAGTGAAGAAGAGCTGGCACAGCATATTTTTTCTGCCAGGAAAAAAGTAAGAGGATAAAAGAACTCTAATTAAATAAAGTGATCCATTAATCACGTCTTCCGTTTCCATTGCAAAATCGTCTTTTTCAGGGGCTTATAACTCAGCCATAAAATTGTGCTTTTCCCAACAACATGGCATACAAGGTCTCAGTTTAAGAGGGCAGATTATTTCTTTCAGTTTAGAAGACAAATGGGGTGACCCGGTTGTTTTTATTTTCTGCTTCTGTATGCCACCTGCCTGAACACATATAGGCAAACAATTAAAAGCATATCATTAAAGAGACTGGCAACGAAGAACTGCAGTCCTTCACACAGTATGTGTATGCACTGCAAATTTTCATTGCATGATTTTCACCGCAGGTAATGGGCAATGACAGCACCTGTGACCAGAATTTCCACCATTAAGCAATGCTTAATGTACAGTTCAATGCCATGTGATTAGTGATGGTAATCCCAGGATGCCTTGTTGCCATCATCAAGTGAGGAACCCAGGTTGTTAAGCAAGGATCTCCTTGCAACTTGCTGCCAGCTTCCAAGAAACAAAGTCACTGTAGAAGCCAGCAGGAAGTTTCAAGTCCCAGGCTTGCAAGCAGGTTTGTGGGCAGATAAATGGCTACTACTGGCGGTGTGAAAATACAAAAGGGGCTGCATGAGTGGGATGGGGCTTGGGGGGTTGCTGCTGCAGGGTGTTGGAGGGTGCAGGAAGCTGCCAGAGTGGTTGCACAAGTGGAGCAGGATTTGGGGGTTGATGCTGCATGAGTGTGTGCAAAGGGTTGACATGATAATGTGAGTGTGTCAGGGCTTAGGGTGGCTACTTAGGGTGCTGGCAAGCCACAACAAAAGCCTGAGGGTGGCTGCTGATGTATGCAAAGGTAGTGGAGAGGTGCAGTGTATGTATGGCAGGGCTGAAGGTGACCACTGCAGGACATGGGAGTCTTACAAGAACCACTTCCAACCTTCCCTGCTGGCTTCCCCAATGACTTTGTTTTTGGGAAGCCAGCAGGGAAGGTCGTAAATGGCAACCATGTGACTGTGGGACACTGCAACCATTGTTAGCACAAGCTACTTGCCAAACACCCAGATCATGATTACATGCCTGTGTGGGATGCCGTGGCAGCTGTGACTTCTCATTCACAGTGCCATTATAACTTTGAATAGTCACTGAATGAATGATCATTAACTGACTGACTACCTGCACTGAATTCACCAAAAATTCTCCCTGGCATTCTCTTTATTTCTTAGAGAATCCAACACATAGTTTAGATACTATACATACATTCTTTGTTGATGTGATATGGGTTCAGAGGTCCAATCAGCTTGAGACTCCTTGAAAAGAATCTGCAAAAGGTATGTGAATTCTTTCATGCATTTCCATCATGGAATTGGCATTTCATGAAAAGCAAAACATATTTGCTTGTCAAACCAAGGCTTCAATAAGCAAATGTGATCAATCGAAAGGGAGATTCCCAGGCATAATGGTGTGACTCAAAATATGGGAAAACAGGATCAAGATGTTTGCAGTTTCTGAAGATAAAAATATCTTTAGTCATGGACAGTCACTAGGATAATAAATGAGTTATATATTTGAAGCCACCTGTACTGAATTCACCAATTCACCAAAAAGCTAATAAAGTTATGCCCTTCCTGTTTCAACTGTGATAAAAATAAGATAGATTAAATAGATGAGAGATAGATAATAGACAAAAGAAAGAAAGAAAAAGAAAGAAAAAGAAAGAGAAGGAAGGAAGGAAGGAAGGAAGGAAGGAAGGAAGGAAGGAAGGAAGGAAGGAAGGAAGGAAGGAA
>JANHFL010005215.1:308237-333168 GCA_032468155.1 Oxyrhabdium leporinum
CGCTGTACAAGAAAATACTTGGCCAGGAGTCTCTGATAGTCACGAACAAATCTTCACACTAATTAAACAAACTAATTATTTTCTGCAAAATACCACTCCCCTTTTGCTCCTCTTTATTCCCTATGTGAGGGGCCATTCACCATCCACCTGTGCCTTTACTCCCAAGTCGACCCTTGTTCCTTAACTGTTCCCTTCTCCTGGCAGCCCTGCGCATGCGTACAGCTGTTCTTCTGCACCACTGATCTCCGACTCCGAAGGCAAATGATAAGTGTCGGATGGCCCTGGCCCCATCTCTGCATCCGAATACAAAGCACTCATCAGAGCCTTCCCCAGACTCCAGGACTGGCCCATGTTTCTCCCCAACCTCCTCACTGTCTGAGTCTGGTGTCAGCTCCACTGGCTGCTGGCAGGCCACAACAAAGAGTGACTTCTCCAAAGACACTTAGGCAGAACCATTGCTGGCAGCAAACTATGTTCAGGTTTTGCTCATACCAGCCCAGACATAACAATATTCTCTAAGATAGTTGAAAAAAGTCAAACAAATGATTTCTAATTGAGGAGAGGATGTACAGATAAAGAAAGGGATTGAAATGAGAGATGGAAAGTAAAATGTATATATAGACATGGGGAACATATTTTAGTAGCTCAGTGCACACTTGAAAATTATTTGGAAGAAGTAATTTGGATCTCATGCAAATACAGTACTTCTCTGCTATTTTTGAAGATAGCCAGATTATTTTAAAGTTTTCCAGTGGTCCTGGGGAGAAAATGGTGGCCATGGTGACGTATAGCTTTAATAATTACATTAATTTTAAGAGTGGACTTCTTAAGCACGTCTTCCAAATATTTTTGAAACGTGCAGAGCCCTGATTTTATTTTCTTAGTTTTTTTCCTTCAAGCAAATTTAAAAATTCCATTTCAGACCAATAGTTTGGCCCAGCGGTCTCCAACCTTCCAGTGGAGGCAGTGGACGGGAGAAGGGAACTGGCCCGTGCACGCGGTGGGCTGATGTGTGTGTGCACACACCAACCCGGCTGCTCATGTGAGTTGAAGTGCACACCGGCTTGCCACTCACTTCCGAACCAGCAACAGCACAGTCGTGAGTCGCAGTCCAGGGGTTGGAGACCCCTAGTTTAGTCTACTAAAGAGAATTAGTCTGCAAACGATAACATTTCCTTCTTACTGAAAAAGGAAAAGGTTTAGTTTTCAAGTCCCACAGTTAAGATATCTCTTAACTTTACTGAGAAAAGGTATATCTCAATCCTAGATTCCAAACCATTCCTTTCTTACACAGTTTAAAAAAAAAACATGTTTGGAAAATCAGTTAATTATGGGAGAGATGACATTGGAGAAAAACCAAAGAGAAAAGTGGTTTTCTCTATAATTTAGAACAATTTGCATATATCTCTTTGGATATATACTCTTTTATAATTTCTTTGAATTGTATATTTTTGAAAGTCATTTTCATATCTATGACACCTCTAATAAACAAAATTCTTATAAATATGCAAGGGCACAACTTATTTTAATAGAGGAAGAGCACGTTCTTGATTTCGCAAGGTCTCTAGACTCAAATTCTTAATGCTTCCAAATTTCAAACAAAAAAAATGTCTAATCCACATTTTTCCTTGCTGCCCTTAAAATCGGCTTTTAATAAGGTTACTAAGAGTATATTCATGTAGGTTTAATGTACATGGATCGTTAAAATATTTTTTTATCATTGCTATTGTGGTGCAAGAGTACTTATATATATATATATTATGTACAGCTGGCATCAGTAGCTTTCTACGACTGGAATATCTATTTAAAGTTTTATGACTTTTTCCAGCATATCCTATTGAATTATGTCATCTCTCTGGTTTTAATCATATCATTTCCTTTGTAGTAATGCATGTGACTGAAGACCTGCTGTGATTATCAAATTATATGTTTCAGAAAAAAGATAGAATTGCCTTGCCATTGACTATTCAATAAAACTCAGTCTTGCCCAATCATACTTGAATTAAGGTTCCCACAGCCTATTGATATAACTGTGAACTTTTCCATAGAAAGTTTACTCCATATCTACATCAAACAAGGAATAACAATGCTGAGTGGGCAGGTTTGGGATAATTTATCAAGGTAATAGATTCCAGATGAACAGCCATGTTTGAAGCTGACTGGTGAGAAGGAAGAAAGGCATTGTTACCAAATTAGCATGATATTTTAGTGGGGAACAGCTTAGTATAAAAAGAATGCTCTCTTCATAATGTTCATATCTGACCTTGTCAAAAGTCACTTTTGTTCAATAACGTATAGCACATCTGTAGAGATATTTTTCAGATATTGAGGCAAGCTTACTTAGCTTCTACAATGTTCCTTGTATTTGTGCTCCTGGGTTTTGATGCTGTTTTTTTCTTCTTCTACTTTTCCAGCCCTTGTGATCTGTAAGCATTTCACTTCTAATCTTATACTATCTTTAGGCACACATTATACAAATGTAACATACAAAGCCATAGGGATTACTTGTTCTGCTTGTTAAAACCTCTACACTCACTTCAGAAAAACAAGTGTTTGAGATGCAGGACCACGTATAATATCATTGTTCACTAAGCAGCTCAAACAACACTCATTTTCCTTCAGTGCAATCTTCTCCCTTGTATTATGTGACTGTTGGTGGCAACATGCTGATTCTGTACAGCCCGCTTAGAAAGGGCTGTAAAGTACTATGAAGCAGTATATAAGTCTAAGTGCTGTTGCTATTCAATGCTGAAATCCATCTATTATCAGTTACCCTACCTTGTAGCCAAATGGGCAAGTACATCGGTAAAAATCCACGGGATCATTGTTGCAAGTCCCATTATTTTTACAGGGAGTAGATAGGCAAGGGTTACATTTGGACACAATGCTGACGTCAACAACTCCTGCAATAAAACAAGAATACATCTGAAAAAGTTTGACAACACTTTAAAACATTTTCAAGACATAGCCTCATATACAAGAATATTACTCAGAGTCTTTGGTGCATGGTGCATATAAATACGCGTATATCAATACATAAAAAAATAAGAAATATTCTCTTGGAAGTTTAAGGGCTGCTACTGTATTATGTATCAGTGACCTTAGTTAGTGCACTTCAAGTACAAACATTGTGCTGGAACTTGTCTTATCTTAAGAAGGATTCATTTCATCAGGCTATAAAAGCAAAATGAATGAAAGAAAGAAATGTCAGCCCTTTGAGGTAGCCTGGGTCACGGAACACTAGAAACCACACACTTTCCTGTTTTAAGAAAATGCCAAGGGTTAAGCTCATGTGTTACATAGAATTGCCACATTTCTTTCAAGGCCATCCCTCTGCTATCTTATGGAGAGTTCTGTCAAGGTGAAGTTCTGACATGAGATAAAGTTATTTTATCTCACAATGGGGAAATGAGAACTATGTATATCACCTCTTGCTCCTGTAATGAATGAACGACTGAATGTGTAATAGATAAATAAACTAAGTAGAGAAAATAAATCCCACACATTTCAAACATGACCGCCATTGAACTTGAATGGTAAACTTTATTCACTTTGAATACATTTATTTTTTTAAATCCTCAATTTCTAGAAAAAAACAATTTTGTTTTGATGTAAATTTGTAAGTTTGATGTAAATTTCAGTAAAATTCTGAGTTGAAGATATATGCTTGTCATTCCTACTCACAACCAATTATTTTCTTACAGATCAGCTGGATCCTTAATATAATTGTCTTTGACAGGCATATGAGTGGCTCTTTAATGATCAGTGGGGCAGAAAATGGAACATCACAAATACTGGAAAGGAAAGAGAATCCTTTAATATACAGGGAAACACTAGATTTAAGGGCAACGGAAATGCAAAATTAAAAGAAAGCACTATGTATATATTGCAGTAATGTTTTTGGAAACAGGGAATTTTTAGGCAGAAGAAAAGTATACAGCTTCTGTTTAGTTTAAAGTTTATGAGAGCAAATTAGGATTGAATAATGGCACATATTCATCACCAAGTTTTAATTCTTTACCTTCTTCAAATTTCAGTTCTTTACCCTCAAAAGTAAAGCCTTTCTTAGGCCGTGTCCAGTGTGTCCATGTTTTTTTCCATTAGAAGTAGTACGGTAGAAAAGTGAGTTGCAATTGCCTTCTTACTTCCCCCCTTCTTATTTCCCCCCCCCCAAAAAAAAAGTATATATATATTTTTTAGGTCTACAGTATACTGGAATTTCCTGGTGGTCTCCTATCTAAGTGCAGAGGACCAAGACTTATACCTACCTTTGCATTGGAAATGCTGAGTTGGTGTTGTTAGCAAAAGCCTGTCAGTCATGTCATCTGGACTACTACATCGTGCAATGCCGGGCTCTTTGTAGCCGGCCTTTACCCACTCTGAAAGCCAGCGCAGGCTGCAGTCGCAGTGTAAAGGATTTGTACCAAGTGCCCTAAATTGGGTTTTTAAAACAAAGAGAAGGAAAAAGACATTTATCCGATTACATGACTCCTTTCTTTATGCTGGGTACAATTAGAAGAAAATCCCTTGATTGATAAATCCAGTTCTTAATACCAGTTGTTGGTCTTTGATATCACCAACATCTGCCAGTATTTACAGTCCCATTCTTTTTGTACTTATAGTTGTGCAAGAATTTCAATGCTTAATGCATGGGAACTAAATAGAGGATCAGGATTATCTTAAAAAGGTAACTGAAGTTGGAAGTAGATAGCCACAGAATAAGGAGACCAGGCACAAGGAGAGAAGATTTTTTTTTAGCAATCCTTAATCTAGTTTCACCACTCAAGGCAGCTTGGAACAAGATCTAATGTGTAGCTCCAAATAAAAGATGGTTAAATTTAATTTGAATGTAAGTAACGTAGAATCTCTATCTATTCCTGTAACTTTAAGAACTTATCAAGATTCTCGTCTCAAAAACTCCAGGCAACTCTGGATCACTATCTCATTTAATTTCTGGTTGGAAGCCATCATATCTTAGATAAAAAGCAAATGATTCTTCTCCGTTTGGTGAAAAGACAAATTTGTGTATGGTGGTCTGATCACCGATTACAAAAATGCAAGTAAAGATAATGAAAAAATGATTATACATCAGAATACACATTAATCTTTTCCCAATTTCTGTTTATTTATTTATTTATCACTCCACAGTCACCCATCCCTTTGTCTTAGAAAGCATGTTGTATCCAACTCTATAGAGAAGATGCTACTCTTATTATTACATTATGACTGAATAACTTTCCAAGCAACTTTTGGCTTTCTACAGGTAGTCTTCAACTTACAACAGTTCATTTAGTGACCATTCAAAGTTACCACAGCACTGGAAAAAGTTACATATGACCTTTCTTCACAGTTACAACCTTTAAAGCATCCCCATAGTCATGCAATCTAAATTCACCTGCTTGGCAACAGGTTCATACTTATGACCATTGCTGTGTCCCAAGGTCATGTGATCACCTTTTGCAACCTTCTGAGAAGCAAAGTCAATGGGGAAGCCAGATTCACTTAACAAATAAGTTACTAACTTATCAACTGCAGTGATTCACTTAACAACTGTGGCAAGAAAGGTCATAAACTTTGTAAAATGGGACAAAATTCACTTATCCAATGTCTCACTTAACAACATAAATTTTGGGTTTAATTGTGGTCGTAAGCCGAGGACTATCTGTATTGCCATTTTATTCTTGCATTTTGTTCTTAGAGTATATATTAAATATTTAATGCATTGTTATTTTTGCAAGCTAAGAGTTTAAATATCTTATTTTGTAGATAATCATAATTTCCCTGCTATAATTATTATTTGAAATGATTCAAATAATTCTGATAATATTAATATCAGAATTATTAAAATATTAATATTTTAAAGAACAGGTATTTAATATAATGATTAGAAATAATTTTATTTACAGTGTGATATTATATACTTCTACTAAGAAATAGACACCATTGAACAATGGATGTTACTCCCCAAAGAATATGCAAATTCAGCTTTATAACAGGAACGTTTCAGAAGTTTCATTAAATTCAGTAGGATTTATTCCCAGATTAATGGATATGGAACCAAAACATTAATACAGTAAGACATTTTTATCAAGTGAATCAACCTTATCTTTATGAACTCCTTAAGATCAGTGAGTTTATTCCAGCAGGTGTTGAGAACCATTGTAGAGTGATTTTTACTGTACTGAACTGGACCTGGTAAAACTCAAGATTTATATCAAGACTCAATCACAGAATTAATTGGGTGACTTTGGCTGGAAGAAATTGAATAACCCGACCTAATTCATTGATTTGTGGTTATGAGTATAAAATGAGAGATGACCTTTTCTTAAGAATTTTAAAAGAAAGATGGAATATAATGAAATAAATACTAACTATTATATTGGGTTGATTGACATTAAATATGATGATTTTTAATGTTTCTCTTTGACTTTTTTAGAAAAGTTCCTAGCAACAGGTGATGGTTGCACATTTTTAGAGAAGTTGAAATATTTAAGAAATGTCCATTTCAATGGCTTTTGAACATATTTTCGAAGTCCATCTTTCTGTAAAGGTTCTCTTTTAATATAAGGTTTAAGAGTTCAGAAACCCTTGAAGTTCAAGAATATTTTTTTTAGGATAACGGTCTAAAGGTTAAGTGAGACTGCTTTTGACATTAAGTTTTTTTTACTTAAAGCTGAGAAATTGTTCCTGTGGAGAAGAAAATATTAGTTGGTTTCGGCCCCTAGAGAGAAAGTCAGAAAATTACTTACAAAAAGAATGATCAAAAGATAATTCTGGATGTTGACTTTTTCTTTATAGATAACATAAATATGTTTTAGAAAAGGAGTCGATATTAAAAATGATTTATTGGGGAAAAAGCAGATGGAATACTGATGGATAAAATTATAAACTAAAGTTGTTGATATAAAACCACAGACATGACTGATTAAACAAGCTTGCCCTAGACAAACTCATGCTGAGAGTTCATGAGTTGAATTACTGGCAAGAGTTCATACATTAAAACTAAATAAGAAGAACAAAGTTTCCTTAAAGGGACCCAGTTTGTATCTTGTCTGTATTTTCACACAGGCAAAGATTATTTGGATTGACTATATATGAGCTCATGCTCATGTACATACAACATACAAATCTATACACTTAAGTTATCTCTAGTTTCCTATACAAATGTGTTTGAACAGCTGTTTTGGACCAAAAAAAATCCAATTGGTAAACAATATGTTACACTAATAATTTAGTCTTCAAACATCCCCCAAAATAAGGCAAAGCACCAAATAAAAAGAGGGAATATCAGTTCCATCATTTTAATTTCATGTCCTTCCTCCCATTGCTAGCAGGTTTTTTTAGTTGACAGTGTGATTGCATTATCTGCTTTGGTCTTTCACTTGTTTTAAACTTGTATATTTAAATATTATTGTTAACCAACAAGAGAATGACATTTATTGGGGGTGGGGCACACAAAACTGATAATAAATTAGGTTTATTTTCTCAGGTTGTTCCAAAGATATCATTTTAAAGAAAGAAAAAAACTAGACTTTTTCCATAGCTGTTACATAACAAAAAGCAAAATTTTTAAGGTAAGCAAGCAGCCTTAAAAATAATTGAATAATAAAATTAAATAAATAAAATTAAATAATAAAATAAATACTTGAAGAGGAAATGGAAATGAGCCATAACAGAAAATAAAGGACAAACCATTTTTGTTTCAACACAATGATTCTCCTTAGTTATTGTATGCATCTTGCCCTTGTTGCAAGCATTTTTAAATAGAATCCTAAGATGTAATTTAAAATATGTAAATATTGTTCTTGTTGGCTACTGCACACTATCTAGAGGTTGATAACAACCACAAATTTACAAATATTGTCTACATCCAAAAGCTTTAATTAAAGAGCACCAAGATTTTGAATCCTAAATTGCAAATAAAATGGTCTAATTTAATGTTCATCTAAGTTTGTAAAATTCCACAGAAGAGTTGCAGCTTTCTTGTTATCAAAAACATTGACAGCTATAACATATTTGAAGACAGTTACTTTTGTTTGGGTAGAACATATTAATTATATGGCCAGGGCTATAACTATAACTATGTTATAACTACATATGGAAATATAGTGTAAAGGATATTTTAAAATCAACTAAATTTAAAGGACACAGATTAGGTAAGGTAGGATGAAGTTGAGTTTCTGGATCACAATCAGTCATGATCTACTCCAAATTTTTAAGGATTGTAGTGTTTTTCAAACATAAATAAATACATTTGAACTAGGGGCACTTTGCCCATTTGATTGTTTCCATTTTGCAGGGTTCCAATTGGTGGAATCTAAATATTACATACATTTTTCAAATATAAGTAGGTAGTAGTAAGTAATAATATTCATTTATAAGGAGATATAATATGTACTTAGCATGTCAATGAAACATTCTGTAAACAATATATATGATTGCTGTTGGCAGCCAAGATAATTAATGGGATCAGAATTTATTATTTCAGAAGAAAATACCATACTTTTACATTTACTGTATGCAGTGATGTAGAACGAATGAAGAAGGATGAATGACTGTCAAGTGGCATATTAGTGGCTGAGGTTACAGAAACCTTGTGAAAATTGGAAAAAAAAATCTTGTAAGACTACTTTTCTTTGTTCCTGGCTTCTCTATTGAACAATTTTTTTCTTTGTAGAACAGATTATTTAAGATCATTTATAGCTGGTAACTGCTATTGTAATAATTATAACTAATCCCTCAAATGGAGCAGTGCATTTATCCAATAGGATTTTCCTCAAAATCCTATTTACAGTAGGTATGCATGTTACTTTTGCTGACAAGAATGAACTAAGCTGTTAAAAACCAAAGAAGAAGATAGAGGGGCAAATTGCAGCTACAAAGCCTAGGAACCTTTGGAAACTAGGCTGAACTGCTACTAGGGAATAGTAGACTAGTCTCTTTCCATTCATTTCCTGTCCTGCTACCTGTGTTCCTCATCTTATTTTATCCAGTGCTGTTTTGCTTTGTTCCTCCTTCCCAATGTTTCCAATTATTGTATCTCCATCCTGTATTTATTTATTTATTTTTTGCAGTTTCTCTAAAAGGAGTATTTAGATATGTGTGGTACTTTTATATTCCATACATGGTAGTTTTTGTGTTGAGAAAGAATGGCAGATATGCCGATTGGATCAATTTATTTTATAAATTGGCTATTTATTTTAATCAGTAGTTATCAATTCACCTAGTAGAGACATATACATACGTAAACACATATATATATATATCAATTGCCTTTATTTAAGTGAATGTGACAAATTATGTTTATTTTTAGTAGAATTTCCAGTAGACTGGAAATTGTTTTGACTTTAATAATGCCATTAAACATGACCTGTAAAGCATTATCATGTTGTTCATTAGTAAGCATCGTATTGCACAAATAACATATATTTATTTTTTAAAAATAGATGCTATTTGAGCAATGAACACAAGTTTAAAAAAGGTTGAAATATTTATAAATATAAACATGTATTTTAATTCCTTTTCCTGATCACCTATGGGGTTAAAAGTGAATATATAATATAGGCTAACACTAATGCCTTGTTAGGCTTATGTTATTTGGAAAACTGTTTCAGAATGTCATTCTTTCCAAAATACCCTGATACAGCAAATGGGAAATATAGGAATCTAAATGGGGTGTGAAGAAACTATAATATAACATGGTTCATAAAGCATAATCGTGATGGTATCTTTCCAGCAACTGTATGTCCCCACGTGGCTTTTAACTTTTCCTCTTTTTTTCTTTTTTCTTTTTCTAGCAATGTCAATTCTCCTTGGAGTGAAGAAGTGGAGATCAATCCTATTTAACTAGGTGAAAAATATTCTGGAAAGTTAAGGACCAGTAGTGCTACTATTGAGCAAATTAAGAACCAATAGCATGGTTGATCATTTATCCATATATTTTTCACCATTTAGGTTAAAATAAGTTTTTCATATTTTGCTGAAAATTTGCTTTGGAGTCTAACTTTGATATAAGTAGACTTAACAAATGATCTATTTTCTCTTTGATGATTAAGGTTTCAAAAGGTAAGGTTTTTTTCACATTTGCTTGGAAAATAGAATTTATCTAAATAAAATACATATAATGATAACTGTGGCATGAGGTAGCTATACAAATCTCTCATAGCAATCTCCCATTTGTACGAGTTAATAATCTCTTGAGGATAACAATACTTACAGGTGGGAAAGTGACACAAGATCATTAAAAGACCCTTCAGGGACACTGGATATATCATTGCCATGAAGCGTTCTAGGAGAAGAAAAAGTAACATTACGTTTGAAAACAGTTATGATACAAAAAGAGTTATGTTATCTTTTAATACCTATTGACTAAATAACTTAGGAAGCAATATTGTTCATGTTCTCCACTATTTTGTCCAAGGAAGATTTTACAAGGAAGTATTGCATCACAATGCTACCCAGGTGCTTCTGACACAAGTGCAATGCGATGCAACTGGATGCGATGCAACTGAGGTGCTTCTGGGTTGAAAGGATTAGCTGGTGACATCACCGTTGCCCAGGAACACCCAGTTGGGAGTTACTTTCATGTCCCTGGAAGGACCTGAAGCAAAAGACAAGAGCTCACACATCCCACGGCAGCACTTGGGTTTCGAACATAGGCTTGTTAACCTCCAACCCAGCATCATAACCATGAAAGCCGCCTTGCTCTTAGCATTGCATAAAGATTGGAAATAAAGGAAATGGGGGTATTACAGACTCTTTGATATCTTTCTTTAATAAAAAGGGGTAGTTTATTTATTTATAGTTTTTTTATTTTTGTGCGTGTGCCTTTGAGTCAATGTTAATGGAAATGGTTTGCCATTGCCTGTCCTAGGGAGAGTGACATCACTGAACTAGTTTCATGCCTAAAGTGGGACTGGCAAATACAGACACAGCAATTCTATCTTAGTACCTTAATCAATAGACCAAAATGGCTCCCTTAATAAAGAGTACCAGTGACTTTTTCAAAGAAAGAAAATGAAGATAATTGAATCTGAATAAGCAATTTAGAATAATTAGACAACATGACAATTGTCTTAGGAATCATGATCATTCTGGAAAGTTATTCAATCCTTCATATAGACAAATGGGAAATATTATTTTTTTTTTGTTTTTTTCTGAAACAAATGTAATAGAGAAAATTGTTAGTGAAAGCATTTTGTGAATATTTACTATCCTTTCTAATAAATACAATGCTATATAGATCGGACTACTAAGAAAATATACAGTAAAAATGACAAAACTCATTGCTTTTCAACCATATCCTTTCCTATGTGCTTATGTGATTTTGGGTCTCTAGAGGAGATTCATTTTTAAAATTTGTATGTATTATATCTGTATAACTGCTGGACTTGACATAAATGATTCCTGAGGGTTTAAAATATAAACAATAGCATACACCAGTAGCTTTCTTACTAATATTGTATCAGCTTCCTAACTGTTGAACTGCAAGTATGCTTTGTAATTTTTATGAAATTCTAAAATAAATAGTAAAATCCTTGAAAAACTGAACTTGAATTACTGGAAAGGGAGCCAAAAATTAATCTGCAAAATACTGTCACACACTGAATCACGAAATTTGTGTTTAATAGAGACACAGAAGCAATTTCATCATTTTTATAATTATGTACATTTTACATGTATTTTCTGGAAGTTCTATAACTTTTGGTACATGGTTGGAAAAAAAACCAAACCCTAATCTATGCATGGAAAAAATCACCATAAAACATGGAGTGTAAAGATATGCTAAGAGAAATTAAGACTTTGAGTTACTAAAACAAGGCATATGTTATGACACCGATTATTATGTTTGGTAGCCAGAGACATATTCTGACTGATAGGATAATTTTCCTATTTAATAGCAATAGGGAAAATTTCCAAGGAAGAAAAGCAATTAGAGAAGGGGCTCATGCATAAAAGAGATCTGTTAACTGCACATCAAACCTAGACAGATTTCAAGCTATGTGTCCTTTCAAAAAAAAAAAGAAAAAAGAAAAGGTGCAAAAACTTGGATACGCTTTTGCTGATTATTTCTAACGGACGTTCTCTTGGGAATTCTGATAATAAATAAATGACAGTAACAGATTGCATGCTGTCGCTTGGAAACACTTCCTCCCCCAGGAGAATTGATTTTTAATAACAACATAGATGACATGTGGCAAGGGTTGTCGCTGACACTAGAATTTTGTAGACCATAATAAATCAAATGAAACTGGAGGCTTCCAAATACACACAACCAGAAAGAGAGACTCTCATTCATGCTTCATTTAACTTTTGCACAAAAATATAAAAGTGGCATGTTATTTTTCTCTGAGCAAGCACCTATTTCAATATATGATTTTGAAGTAGATCTTCTAAATAAATAGAGGTAGCAAAAGGATTTATAAAACAGCATTATGTTGTTGCCTTTGAGAATAAAGCTAATCTAGGTTTGCTTGCAACTTAAACAAAAAATACACAAAATAATTCACAAAATAAGAAAACCAATGCTTTCTTGAAGTTCTTATATAATCAGTTAAAATATATTGTGAAATTAGCATTTGTGTACTACTTCAAACAGTGCCATCAACTGGAATAATATGTACTGTGTTCAGCTACAAACAAATTGGCTGCCACTTAACTACTCTTTTCTATATTATTCATACAGTATATAGTCCTAAACATGCATCCAACATGTTTAAAAGTTTGTGAACTCATTTTAATTTTCAGCATATCTGCATAAGTATGAGCTAAAATACGATGTGTTTCTCATACAAGTCCTAAAAATAGATAAAAGAAAACCCAATTAAAAATGAGTCAAAACATACTTATTCATTCACTTATAGAAGATAATGATCCAAAGCTCCACATTTGTCTATAGTAAAAATGTGCGAGCCTACTGCTCTCAGTAACTGCTATGAAGCAATAACTGCAAATAAAGGTTGCAATTTAGTTGGGCAGCAATTACTACAATTAGTGGGCAGGAACAACTGTCACTAAACATTTCTAATAACTGTTGATCAATCTTATACATCAACTTGGAGGAAATTTAATTCATTCCTCTTTACAGAACAGTTTCAACTCAGGGATATTGGTGGATTTTTTTTGCATGAATTGCCAGCTTCAGGTCCTCCCGCAACAGGCCAGGACTTGAACTTGATCATTCCAAAACATTAACTTTCTTCTGCTTTAATCATTCTTTTGTGGCATGATTCAATATTGCGGGTTCTTGTCTTGCTGCCTGACCCACTTCTTCTGCACTACAATTCATAGATGTAGCTAATATTCTCCTGTTGAATTTGCTGGTACAATTCAGAATTCATAGTTCCATCAATGTTGACAAGCTGTCCTGCTCCTCTCCCTTCATTCCAAATCCTTGCCACATTTTTGGGCTTATCACGAAGGAGTCAAAAAAGAAAAAAAAGTGCTGGTTTTATGATTCAGTATGCTCAGCACTTTTCATCACCTTTCCCTGGATTTGCTAAAGCTGCTTCTCCTCTATTGGGATAGAATCTCTCTTGGTGTCTTCTGCTCAATCCTTTCCCACACATCTTGACTTTGCCAAAGGTAGTTTCTCCCCATCTTAGACTTGGGGTGAAGATATTATCTCTCTGGAGCTTTACTTCTCTTCCTCTAGAGAAGCTGCTCAGGGACTTTTCTCTCTGATCAGGAACTTAAACATAGTCACAATAGTACACTTTGCAATTTTTATCTCCAATCACTTTGTTTTCTTCTTTCCTAGTTTTCTCTCCTCTGTCTGTTTGTATCTCATTTTTAAGCAGACTGGCAACATTTCCCCAGCAACTGAGGAGGTGGGTGCCTGATCAGAGCTCTAGTCCCCAATACCTTTATACAAGTTTGGACCAATGGAAATGCTGTCTACCCCTCCCCACAACAGCCCTGGCTGGAAGCTATGTCAGCTCATCAGCCCTTGTGACCCCACAGCTGCACTTCAAGGCTAGAATTGTAGTTCTTCCTTTTCTCTCTCCATTTGCTGACATATGCCAGCACAACTGCAGTCATAACAGGCTACTAAAAACCATGTCCCATAGCCTAAAGGGTTAATTTTAATGGTATGTGAGAATGATTTTAGGAAATTGGGCCCAGAGACCCTGTTTAAGGAAAAGTCTGATAAAAGAAAGCATAGTCTGCAACTAGATTGTTAATGGGACAAGAGATTCAGAAAGGACCCTTCCCAATTTCTTGAGATGTAAAGAAGACACAGAGAATTATATTTTCAGAGCTGCATGTTTCTGTTAACGTAGCCTTATATTAAAATAGAATTAGTTCATTGTCTGTGTTTCCGTCTGATCTATCTGGTAGGGTTGACACTAAACAAGGAGGTACAATGATGAAGCAAACATGGTCTTCATCCTAAGTAGTGCTTATGATTTTTCATAAAAAGTAAGTATAAATGCATCACTCTAAAGAATTATTAAATATCATTACATTCAACTTTCTCAAAAAGAAACATTTGACAAAATGTCTACTATACTCACATTATAGAAAAAAACAAGAGTTTGAAAAATGGGTGAAGTGAAAAAGAAATGGAAGAGATCAAACTTTTCCTGAAGTCTTGGATATGATTAAATTCACACAGAATCCCAATTAGAATTTTAGCTCTAAGTATGGAATGATACAATAATCCAAGAATATGTCAAAGTGATTAATGAGCAAGTTACAACCGAGAAGTCTTCCTTCAAAAATATGTCTTAGTCAAATAGGTTAGCCTATATTTTAACAGCAGCCTTTTAAAAAAAGGAAGAATTCCAAAATGAAAAATCATCTTAAGGCATCAAATCACTCACAAAATGTTAACATCTGAACTCACATTTATAGGCTACTTTACATCTTGATACAAATAGAAAAGTGCAAATGACTAGAAATGGCTGAAATACAAAGAATCAGGAGAAAGCACTGATTTTAGAAATTTTGATTCACTTTTTTAAATTTAACTCCAGAACAGTGAATGAGCAATACTTACAACACTCGGAGAGATTTAAGGCCATTAAATGCATGAACTGGAATACACCGTAACCTGTTGTAGCTTAGGATCCTAGGGGAATAAAAGACCGCAGCTTATATTACTTTGCAACAAGTAACTGGAGCAGGAGCAGAGTACAATACATTAACATAGAAAAATTAAATGCTTGCTACTTAATGGAATTTACTTTACAATAAATAATAATTAGAACCTATGTCAGAATCACTGGGTACTTACAGCGTTGAAAGCTGTGTCATATTACTGAAGGTATAATTGGCCAACATGCTGATACTATTGTTGCTCAAGTCACTGAAAAAGATACACAAAATATTCACTGATGCAATGAAAAATACACATAATATTTCACTGATGCGATGAAAACAGAACTTTTCTTAAATTCAGACCAAAACCAAAAAGCATAAACAAGTTACTACCATAAAAAAATTCATGAAAGCACAAATAAAACCAGAAAGATTCATTTTTAAAAAAATTAAAAAGAGAGTTTAAAATATAATAAATATCAAGCCATTTTACAATCTAGAACCAACAAGGCATTAAATCAGAAACAATAGTGGACAAGAAGTAAAAAAATATGAGAAGTGATACTTCACAAACTTTTCCAGGGAAGGCACTAAACAATAGAGATGCTATTTATGCTTCTAAATAGATTATCATTGTGGCTCATTGTACAAACTCCTTGTATTTAAAGTAGATTTCTATTAATTAAGTTTGCAATAAATTCCTTCCTGTATCTTGATTATATAAAGACACAAAAAAACTTATACAAAGGAAATGCTCTGCATTATAGCAGACACACTGGCTGGGTAGGGTAACCTCCAAGCTATAAAATAATAAAATACTGCCATATAAAACTTTTTAAGTTAATGAGATAAATAAGTTAGTATGAAACTCCTATGTTTAATGACATTCATGAAATAATTTAAAGAATATTCTTATTTTTGTAAAATGTAAACCTAAATTGGAATTTAAAATAAAATAATATATATTTGAATAAGACACAACATTGAACACTAGAAGTAAGCAAGATCTACCAATGATTGTTTCTACCAAAATTGAGGTATTATGCTTGCTTTCTACTTATGTGTAATAAATAGAAGATTGGTCCCAAAAAAATTGAATTGTATTCAAAAATCTGAAAGTACTAATTTACTGATTAAAAGTAGTAATTTACTTTTAAAAGTGTGTGTGTGTCTGTGTGTATATTGTATTTCTATAAAAAAATAAATCTCAATACAAGCAATGTTTTTGTGTTTGCTCAAACATTGTATGAAGCTACAGTATCTGGCAATCAAGCTATAATTGCACTGCAACACCCAATGCCACAACATTTGTGTATTCCTATATTATTGCAGACATGAAATGTTGATATACTTACATTAATGTTAAGTGATGGAACATAGAAAGTTCTTTTGGCACAGCAGATAAATGGTTTCCTTCCAGGTATCTGAAAATCAGTTATGTTTGATAAACTGTTAAGAATATTCATTGGTTCTTCACACAAAGAAAAAAAAATATTACAGCTGACTTCAAACATTTCAGAAAAATAATAATTGCAAACTATAATATGAATTCCATCAATAAAAATGAAAAAAAAGTAGACTATGCATTTAAGGGTTTGGACTAGGATCTTCAGCCAAAGAAATTCACAAGGTCCCTTTAGGCCAGTTTCCATAATTGTGCACAACCTATAACGTTGTTGAAAGAAATTGCAATTCGATAGTGGAATGAATTATTCAATAGATGATAGGTTCCCAAGGTTCATGTGGTGGGGCAGGATTAAAGAAGCAAAAACTACACAGATTTCTTTAATACTTGGAAACTAATCAGAATTTACCACTCTTATTAATAGTGAGTTAATTAAGGTGAGTCTTTTTTAAGATATTGAGATGGCTATTTTTCTCAGATTTTTCCCCATCTGAACTATGTTGTTATTTATCAAATCAAATCAAATCAAATCAAATCTTTATTACAATTATGAGATAAACTGTCCATTGACTTTTCTGTTATTTCTTCCATTCCCATCCTAGGCTTGCCTCAACTTCATACACAGATTTTCCTTCACCATATATTGATATAGAGGCTGGTTAATTGGGAGTGCTTTGATTTGGAATATGGAGCTGAATTTGATCTCCTTCCTTCCTATGGCCTTTTGATTCTTCCTATGGTTCTTCCTCTGGTTCTTTCTATGGCCTTTTGTTGGAACTGATCACTAAATAAATTTGTTACTCATGATTCCTCCCCATTATCTTATTCAGTGAGAATATTAAGAAGCAAAATGGAGCATTGCAACACAAAAGAAATACATAAATACATAAATGTGCATGTACGCACACAAACACTCTCTGTCTTTGTCTCTCTCTCTTTCTCTCTCTCTCTCTCTCACACATATACACAGAGATGAACATGTTAGATACTTCTTTTCCAAAGCAGGGACTTTAGACCAAATATCTTCTTGAATTTAAGAAAAAGACAAAACAAACAGCATCAATTTGAATTCACATTAATATAGTTTTGCTTGCGTCAGATTGATGGCATGGTCTCCTGACCCTCCTTCTGCCTTTTTTCTAAATGTATGGGCTCATAGGAAAATGTTATGTTCTTTGTTTTAGACAGCAGACTATAAAGATCAGATGCATCTTTTACAAAACAATTGGGGAAAAAAATTCTCACTCCAGTAGTTCTCTCAGAGATCATATTAACAAAGAGACTGGGGAGGGGAACTCACACATGTCCTTGCTGTAAGGTTGTGCTTAATTAAAGTTACTAAAAAGAACTCCAAATGCTAATTGACCTCATTAGAATTATTCTTGCCCTCTGACTGCAAATTGCTCAGGCAAGCAATATTTCAATAACACATCAGAAGCTGACTCAGTCTAGCTGCACTAATCCATATAACCATTTACTTTAACTGCTTAGTAAAAACATAAAATGAATATGCAGCATCTGATATAATGGAGGCAGCATTATTTAAGATGTAAATGCTAAGTCAGAACTTACCCAGGCTGTGTATTCATTCCACAAAATAAATTATCATAAAAGGTTCCCTCAAGGCTTACGGAGGAAAAGACAATTTACATTTTCATGTGACTATACACCAGATCTAACAATGTTGAATCCTCACACTTTAATATCTGAGAAATGCCAAAACATGCACCAAACTATTCCACGGTTAAGCGTGTTCGTGTTGATCTACTGCCTCTTCAGACACATTTTAAAATTTGAATATGGCTTCTTTTCCTTTCATGACCACAATTAGTAATTATGGAAGCGAGAAATGATGCTTATGAGCCTCCCGAATTTGGCTCTGTGATAGCATTTCTGAGCCAATGCTCTGATTCGAAAGTTATGATCTAACTGTTAGTTATGCCAGAATGCATACTGGAAAGTACATTAATGCATATCTCATTAAGAGCACTATAATTCAGAATTGCATCCAGATATATTTTCCAACATCTCCTAATTTACTGCATGGAACTGGGAATGTTTCATTAAAAGAAAGCAGCACAGAAAAGTAGAAAATAATATCTTGAGAAGTTAGGATAGAATAGAATAACAGAGTTGGAAGGGACCTTGGAAGTCTTCTAGTCCAACCCCCTGCTCGGGCAGGAAACCCTACACCATTTCAGACAAATGGTTGTCCAATCTCTTCTTAAAAGCTTCCAGTGTTGGAGCATTCACAATTTCTGGAGGCAAGTTGTTCCATTGATTAATTGTTCTAACAGGAAATTTCTCCTTAGGTTGTTTCTCTTCTTGGTTAGTTTCCACCCATTGCTTCTTGTCCTGCCCTCAGATGCTTTTTGAGAATAACTTGACTGCCTCTTCTTTGTGACAAACCTGATATATTTTAATTAATAACAACGGCTCTATAGAAAGGTAAAGTCTTTTTTCAAGTTAAGTTGGTCTCCTGTGAGATCAGGGATGCATGCAGTTTCTTATATGTAAAAAAAATATTTTACTTCTGAATCTATTATGCAGTTCTGAGTCTCCTTACAAAGCTTGCAATAAACTCAAGGTCCCACCTAGCATTTCTTTGATAAGATCAATCACTATTAAGCAAATATACTATAAGACCTGGAAACACATGCCTTCTTAGGGGTATCAGGATCTGATAGAAATGCAATGTAGCACACAATTTCATTTTTTTTCCCAAGGATACAATATGTAGTTTCTATTCTCAAGAACTTTTCCAAGTTCTCCAAGTATATGAACTGAAGATGCTTCCTGGATGATAAATGAAACATTTCAAAGACAAAACAAAGAAAGTCCAGTTGCCTTTTGAAAAAGCACCTTTGGATTCTCCAGGTATAGTTTACAACCAAATCTCTTTGTTCCATTGCACTCTTCTTCTGTTATCCATTTTATGATCAGAGCAGCTGCTTGAAATTCTATACTGGAAAATGACTGTGCTTTTTTTCTGTATGTGCAAATGTTCTATTTCTAGACTGTAGAAATCTAGAATTAAGGGAGGGGGTTGTTACAAATCCTGAAGCCAATTTTCTTCTGTGGACCAACCTAGTGAAACCTTTGATCTTCCATCAGCTTTGACTCTTATCACATCACCAATATTAGTTAGACAGGTCCTGTGGTATTTCTTTTTCCTTTTTGGACATATTTCCAGGGTGTGTCTTATCTCTTGGCCTTAGGGCCTCTCTCCACCAAGAAAAAAAAAATCAGCATTGTAAAGACTGACCAATCCAACTCAGGATTCTCAACCCAAAATATTCTTTATTAAAACCATAGATCTATAATAGATATGTGGTTTTAATAAACAAAATAATAGAGCTGTCTAGTCCATTTTAGCTTTACTTCCTAATGTTCCTCTGGTAATTTAATACTTTATCACTAATAGCAATTTAATAATCTTTCCCTTTCCTGTGCAAATATTTCCCTATGATAAATTAAACAACACTGCACTATCCTGCACTACATTAAACTCCTAATATGAACATCTTTTGCCACCAAACTTGCACAAAGTGTTAAATGTGATTAGCTTGCATTCAATCACATCTTACCCTAGACAATAAGACTGTAAATTACACAGGAGTTTAGAAGAGAGAGAGAGAGAGAGAGAGAGAGAGAGAGAGAGAGAGAGAGAGAGAGAGAGAGAGAGAGAGAGAGATATTATGGTAGAGCTATCATAAAACATATAGTTTTTGTTTGTTATCAAAATTTCTACAGATAGTGATTTTATTTTATGATTTCAAAGACAAAATGAGAAGCAATCATACTTTATTTGGTCAATGAGGAAAATATCCATAGCTCAGTAGTATCTTTATTAGGATTAACCTTAATGGCATTACAGAATATAAAATATTTGCAGTTCTTCAGAATCATTTATTGGCAAGATCTTTGGAGGGGGGAAGAAACTATAGAAGTGAAACTGCCTGAATGTTAAGCAAATGTTAAGCTAGGAGGTCTGCACTTCAAAGCCATTTCACACTCAGTGTATAATCTCTATCTCAGGTCTGCTGAAAACTACAATCCTTAAGGTTAGTTTTTATGGTGTTATCTCACTGTAGGCAATTTGCACAGGCAATAACAGTACAATATACACTGCTTCCCCAGAATAATAAAAGGAGGAAACCAATTGAAAGGCCAAATCTGAAGCAAAGCAAAACGTTGATACATCAACATTTTCTTCCTCACAGATTTTAGATGTGTCAGAAGTTAAGTAGTCCTAGATAATTTTTATGAGTACTTTTTTTTTAAGAAAAATATCTTGATGAACACACAAATCCCCTCCAATCACCAACCTATCAGTATCTGTCCTTGTTTTCCCCTCTAACTCTGATCATTCCTTATGTTTCTCACAGCATATGAGTTTTATATTAAATATGAAACTGTGCGTTCTGCTGTATTATTCCTTTAAATGATGTGCTAATTGTCTTTGATTTGTTATAGTTATTAGCATTGGTTTTGCTGATGGGGGGTTAAGTTGTGAAGTAATTTTATTGAATAGGATTTTATAGCTATTTTTTTAGATAATCAGTGAAGAAGGGAGAGGAAGTTATTAATATACATCAGGATTTTCCACATTCTTATTTTCTTTGTTCTACTGTGGACCAACTGCGATTTGACTTATGCAAGTACAACAATAGTCCAATTTGGATAAATATCACTCAGCCTGAGATTCACAGCATATTTTATATGAAAGGCAATGTCTCTACATTTGTGTCAGGTGATAGACTGCCTTCTTCCTAGGGCTGAGAGAGCCCAAAGACATCCAACTGATTTTATACCTAAGGCAGAACTAAAACACACAGGCTTCTGATTTCTAGTGTCTCTTGAGTTTACCTTCAGTTGTCTTCCCCAGTTCCATTGAGTTCCTGAGGAAAGTTCTTAGTGTCCTGCAATTTTTGTATAGTGCCATGTGTGTGGCATTGAGACATAAGCTTTCCTGTAATCAAGCCAGATTATGCTCAAATTCATCTGCCTGGATACTGGCTCTATCTATCAATAACTGGTAGATGAGTCTTTGTTGTTGTTCTCAATACCCTTTTGAGCTGTACTCATGTCAAGATAGTCATATAACGTGGCAGCTATGATACCTGATAGGAAAGGACAACAAAGATAATTAGGGTACCGGAGGCTAAAACATATGAAGAATGGTTGCAGGAATTGGGTATGTCTAGTTTAATGAAAAGAAGGACTAGGGGGTGATACGATAGCAGTGTTCCAATATCTAAGGGACTGCAATAAAGAAGAGGGGGTCAACCTATTCTCCAAAACTCCTGAAGGCAGGGCAAGAAGCAATGGATGGAAACTAATGAAGGGAAACTAGAACTAAGGATAAATTTTCTGACAGTGAGAATGATTAATCGGTGGAGCCACTTGCCTCCAGAAGTTATGGGTGCTCTAACACTGGAGATTTTAAAGAAGAGATTGGATTGGATAGCCATTTGTCTGACATGGTATAGGTTTTCCTGCCTGAACAGGAGATTGGGTTAGAAGACCTCCAAAGTCCTTTCCAACTCTGTTTTTCTGATATACTGTCCATGTTATGGAAAGGCAGCTAATTGGCTAGTAGTTGGGACACTGTTGTTGTCTTGTGGGGGTCTTGCATAATCAGCACTGTCTTTCCTTGTTAATCTGGGTGAGAGATACTAGCAGTTGGTTCATCTGTGCTATTGGGGTGTTGTTCATGTATAGTAGGGGTGTCAAGCTCAAGGCCCCACGGGCCAGATCCAGGCCGTGATGTGATTCGATCCAGGCCACAAGGCCATCCTGAAAAATGTAAGGAGCCAGCCCACGTCACTTCAGCCCAGTCTACAGTCTTTGGCCCAGTCTACCCGCATTGCTTCATCCCGGTCTACCCAATGCAAAGAGGAAACATTAGGCCAGTGTTGTTTCAGCCCAGTCTACCCAAGAGGAAACATCGAGCCAGTGTGGCTTCGGCCTGGTCTACCCAGTGCAAAGAGGAAACATGCCAGCAGTTTGGGGAGTGGCATCAAGCTGGCCATGCTGACCCATCTGGCCATGTCCACCCAGTTGCCCCACCCGTGGAGTCAATCACAGCCCTGATGCGGCCCTTAATGAAAATGAGTTTGACACCCCTGATGTATAGCATTCATAAACACACCTACCCAAGGGGGGAAAGGGAGGGATGGAAGGAGGGAGGAAGGGAGAGAGAGGGACTGATTTTAATATTTCTATATATAGATATACCCTTTTTTGTTCTTTTTTTTTCAATTTAAAAACTACTGGTTGACTACACTTGGAGTCATTGCTAATGACCAACTTAAAGCTTTAGAGGGTTATTTTGTTTCTTGGGAATTCATCTGTGATTTAGCCTGTAAAGTTGACTACTAATTCTGTAAAACAATGTGAAGGTGAACTGTGGAAATATTTTTAAAATGGGTAGTGCAGCAGTTTTGTACAAGAATAATAGTGTTTGATCATATAGTACAATGAAACCAGGATTTCTGTCATGTGCTTTATATTAGCAGAGAGGAAGTATTGGATACTTTCTCATCTTTTATAAGAAGAGATAATTGACATCTTCAAAATTTTATCTTAACTTAAATTATAAAGCTTTCTTTTTATTCCACATCACCATTTATTTATTTTTAGTGTTTATTCATTTCAGTCCAATATCCCTGTGTCCTGTAAAGATTAGCTGATTTTGGAGAAGCTTATTTCTGATGAAAGAGAGAATTCAAAAATGCATTTGGTCCATTTTGCTGACAATCGCACAGAACAAAGGACAAGACCAGGAAGGATTTAAGGAGATGTGATTCATCCTGAGAAGATAACAAAAGCAGATGTGTGTGCAACTTAAACAAAAAAAAACCCAATCAATAACACATGTTTTTCTCCTTAAAGTTCCATTTTCAGTTAAAGTTTTACTTGTACAAGATGGCAAAGAAAGGTACAGATGTTATCGCCGAACAGACAAGTATCCAAAAAAACAGCAAAAATTAACTGCTCCAAAAAGAATTGCCCATTTTACTTAACTGTCGAGACCAATTGAACAGGCATCTCACCTAAGCAGTTGAGGCTAAATAGTAAACTGATACTGTGTCAAAAAAAAATTCTTTCTCCTTGAATTAGTGCAGCATGTGACAAAATTGAAATGAAAACCAAACAATTTTCTTTTCTCTCTCTTTCCTTAGATAACCTTCCATTCAACTGAAATACAATAGTGATCCTACAGTCTCACTGTGGAAATTTTCACACAGGATTAGCACAAGGAACGATTTTCTTTCTGTTTATTATCCTTAGGATCAAAATAGCCAGTGGCATGCAGTTTAAACCAATGTAGGTGTATTTACTGGATTCTGAAATTGCTATTAGGCCTCTTAGACATAAGCTAAAGCACACAACACAACTGCAAAAGCCTTATTGCCATCTGTGCAGAACATCTGAGCATCAGTAACCTCTAAAATGAAGATTTGGCAAATGCTCATGATTTCATGGCACCAATCAGTTGAAAAGACATATGGCTAGTAATGAGAAATAGAGGTTAGAAAATTAAACAACTGTGTAGAATTGGCATAAAAAGTAACATTGCTCTGATCCCTCTGGATTCTGAAGGTCATATTCATGATGTGCACATTTTTGCCAGGTCCTCCAGCTTTCTCCTTAACAGTTTGTTTATCTATTTAATTAATTTATTTACATAGCTGCCAATCTGACAAGCCAGTGACTCTGGATGGCGTACAGCAAAACTAAAACAATATCTAAAATAATTATTGCTAACAAGCATTAAAAACATTTTAAAAAATTACAAAAAAAAAACCAGTTGTGAACTGCGAAGACTGTTTCCAGATTTTTCATGGTATCTGTTTCTGAACAGCTGTTATTATTATTATTATTATTTTGAATTTATATACCGCCCCATTCCGAAGACTCGGGGCGGTTCACAACTTCAACCAAAACTTGATGCTCTGGGTGCAGAACAGATTTGAATGTTTTGGTGAGCCCTATAACCAGCCAGGGTTCCCTGGGTCTGGTGGGCCAGTGAGAGACTGAATCCTCCATGGATTCCACCTCACACTCCGTTTAATGACCCACATGATCACTTAACAATTGCAACTGAGAGAGCCAGGATTTCAGTTATTGAGTGAAGTGGCCATGTGGGCATCTCATTTAATAACCAGTGCACTAAATGACCAACATTATGGTCACAATTGTGGTCATAAGTTGAGGACTATCTCAATATTAAGTCACACTCTCAGTTTATCTAAATTACAGAAGCAATAAAATCACATCAGGAAGGAGAGAGAAAGAGAGAGAATGAGTTCAGTTCCTGGAATTCCCCTACACCAGGGGTGTCAAACTCGTGGCCCGCAGGCCGGATGCATATTTATTTATTTATTTATTTATTTATTTATTACATTTATATACCGCCCCATTCCGAAGACTCGTGGCGGTTTACAGCTTATAAGCAATACTCTTACATCAGTATAT